>WYDI02004744.1:0-33222 GCA_009867235.2 Psittacus erithacus
GATCAGGCGGTCTGTAACAGATTCCCACAGGAATGTCTCCCATTGCTGTTCTCCCTTTAACCCTCACCCACAAACTCCCCATTGACTGCCCACCTGTCCCCAGACAGAGTTCCATACTCTCCAGCCTATCACTGACATAAATAGCAACTACCCCTCTCTGCCTGCTGGGCCTGTCTTTTCTAATGAGCCTGTAACCTTCCATTCCAACACTCCAGTCACAGGAGCCATCCCACCATATTTCTGTGATGCCTATTATATCATACTCCCATTGATGTGCACACATCTCTAATTCCTCTTGTTTGTTCCCCATGCTACGGGCATTTGTATAGAGGCGTCTGAGCCAAGCTCCAAATGAAGTCGGCTCATTGGCTGTCAACTGACTGGGTGTGTTGGGATGGAAAGATGCCCCCCTCATATCCATGTGAGAAGTTATACAGAAAGACCAGACCATCATATATCACAGCATACTCTATTAGAAACTGAATTATTCATTTTCTTGTTAACTTTTCTATCTCCATTCCTTAATGTAAATCAAGATGATATAGAATCCCTGCTCCACTGCAGCCATATAAGTTGGTTTGGGAAGTTACAGAGGAGAATTGAAGGATAACAATTCCTGAAAGCAAAAAATTGAAAAGGAGGATCCAGCCTTCATGGCAGCTGAACTCCCTTTAAAACAGTGAAGGTTTTCCAAAGTGTCCTGGTCTGATGTAACTCTGCTACTGTTTGCTTGGTTTGACTTCAAGATTAGACTATCCAGGTGCATTTGACAACCCCATTCCAAATCTGCCTGTATGTTCAGCCCAAGGGTAGACTTATGGCATCGGATGGTTGGCAGGATTTCATCACATTATTTTGGATGCCAAAAAAAGAACTGGTTTTGTCATCATTAACACAAAAATCCATTCATTTTGATAAAATTTGCCTTAGAAAGAAACTGAACAACACATTGTGAAGTTCGTGTATCTTATTTTGTCCTTTTGGAATGGCAGTTCTGATTTTTATTTCTCTTGACATGGACTTTCAAAACAAAATCGAATTATAAAAGTTACAAAAGTTTGAAATTAAGACCAAACATTCTGTCTCATTTATGTGCCTTCCTGGAATTTCACTTACTTGGAAAGCGTAGTTTTTCCTTTCCAGTTGGGAATGGAAAATCAGAGTTTCCTTGAAACAGAAGATTTTGTCTCCACCCATACTATTTGCCACCAACTGTGTTTAAAAATGCTAGGAAAGGATTTTCAAATAATCAAAACCATATCAAAATAGCTCAAAGCTTTATCCACATGCAAACAGTATTGTGGTCACTGTGGCCAAGCTAAGTCCCACACTGGAGCATGTGGATCTGAATGGTAGGTCTTTCCCAGTGCCTTGCTCCGTTAGAAGACCCCCAAACCAACATGTCAGAGAGTAACACCCAGCTTTCATAGTTAGGCACCAAAAGACTGATCACATCCAACAATGGCAGAAGGGGATAGCGACTTTTGCAAATAGTATCGGTGACCTTGAATGAAGGTCTGAACCAGAACCCTGAAGAATCTTACAAAGCAGAGTGGCCGGGTTGTCCTTGGATCAGAAGGTACTGGCCCAGTTCTCCTTTTATCTGGTGAAACTCTGACTTGTCTCAGAAGGACACACTTCCAAAATTCACTTTTACCAGGATCCTGAAAGTATAATTGCTGGCTATATCACTTCTAAAATCAGGTAGGATAGAGAGTTAGATTCATTGCACAAATAAGTCAATGAATTCACGGACACTGATAGGCTTCAGATCACACACTGCCAACATTCTGCAGTCTCATTCTTCCCTTTACTCAGTCAGTAAGGGGTTGTCCTGGCAGATGACATGTGGAATCTTTTTCTTTCCATCCTCAAATAATTACAAGGAAGACAGAAATTCTCCGCTGGGAGAAGATTAATGAGTGTGTAAGTACCCAGGGACTGAGAGGGCTGTTACCACACCCAAAACAAATGAATCATGGGAGAACACTTTGAAGAACGTCACATCCTATGAAATAAGACTCCCGCATTATTCTGAAGCGGTTTAGGACAAGGAAAAAGTACCTGTGACGTCACCAGGCCTGTTGGGTACTTCCATTCTGGGCTCGTGCTGCCAAGTGCTCCTGGAGCGGTGATTTAATTTTGGCTGTGTCACTGCTGCTATGTCAGCTGTGCTGCTGCAAATGCAGCTCTTGTGTCATTCCAGCTGGGCTGTTGCTGTCTTTCAAAATCCTTGTCATGTGTAACATTACCAATGGACAGCTCACAAGGTAATACTTGCAGTAATAAAGTCTAATTGCGCGTATGAGTAAGATCAGTAATGCATTGCTACAGGTAGCAGTTGTTACAGGGCCAAGTCTGGAGCAAATGAAACTAAACAGCAGCCCAAATAAGATGACCTTTTTGCAGACTCATACTAACCAGGTGTGTAAATGTTTGCCTGCTCCCAGCCTTGGCAGCGTGGCTCAAAGAGGAAAGGCCACTGGTGGATACTTTGTCTGGGATAATGGGGCTTTTATCCTAGCGGGGATCCTCGTTGTCCAGAGGAAAGATTATATCTCTGCACTTCACTACAGCAATTAAAAAACTGATCAAACAGGATCCCTTGTCATGTGATGAATATAGAAATACTGAGGTTTGCCAGCTCCTCATGTAAGCTGGAGTTGCAGCAGTTCTCCCTTGGTAGTTCCAGTAGATGGAGCAGCTCCTATCTCGGTGAGGGCTCCTGGGGCTCTCTGCCACATCTGTTTTCAAAGCGCCGGACTTTTCCTCCTTCAGAGCTTCACAAGCACACTGTGACATTCCCTAGACCTCCAGCTGCATTTTGGAATAAAAATGAGGAACAACCAGGTAGCATTCATTCTGAAACACCAATATTCATTGAGTGGAGTATAAACTAAAAATGGAGAAGTGGAACCAGCACTAGGGAGAAAGCAGTTTGGCAATGAAACCAAGGAGAAGCAATGTAGATAGATGAACAACCATCCTATAAAAGTCCCCTTTCATCTACTTAATATCTCTCTCCCTGCAGGGACATGTGAAAACTTGACCACTGGCCACGCAGTAAGCTGATACTCACTTTTTAGCTCGCACAAATCATCTGACATCATTCAGCTCCCTGGTGGGTGAAATGGAGCCAGGGTATGAATCCCACAGAGACAGAACTCCAAGACCCCATCCCATCAGCTCATATTGCAGCAGTCATTGATACAGGGGTCTGGACCAGACAGACTAGCACTAAGGCAGGACCTGCTGTCCTACTTCCATGCCACAACACAGCCTCCTGGGATCCCTGGGGAGAGACCTTCACCTCCCTTAGACTCCAGAATAAAGACCATTTAATGACAGACTGCATGTTGCCATTCCCAGATGAGCTGATCTAAGCGTCCACATGCACAGTTCACAGGTAGTGCTATACACAGAGCAAGTTTGCTTTGCCTTCATTAATCTTTTCCAGCAACAGATGGATTCCGAAGCAGCAGAAAACTGCCATATCAAACATAGTTCTCTTCCAGTTTCTCACTGTACTGGGAAAATTGGTGTCAAAGAAAGAAGGAACAAGAAGCAACATTCAACATACACAGCACGGAACTGGGAAAGGTCTGAAAAGCACAGAAGTAAGAAGCTAAACCAATTAAAGAAATTATTGTAGACTTATAATAAAATATAGGTAATCAACAAGATAATAGTGAAATCTTAACCCTTCAATGTCCAAACCAGAATGACTGCCATTGCAGTCAGACTCCTAAACAGCATGTTTTTATTGAGAAGCAACAAGGATGGCTTGTTGCTCACCATGTTTCCTAGATAAATAAGCAAGCCTATTCTTGAACTGAGGCTGGTGTTAAAGATGATCAAGTGAGGCAGGATGCTCTGACTGAAAGTGACAATGACTGTCAAATGATCAATAATAACACAGGAAGAACCAGTCCTGACATAGTCAAAAGCTTATTACTGTCACAGACTGTTGGATCCCTCTTCTGCAGGCAGTGATTTCTCTGATTAGACTGGAGGGACACTGGCTTTCGCCCTGGATAATTTCAAGAATATTTTCCCTGTCCCAGAATTTCAGTAGATTAAAATTCATGTACTTGGGAAAACTTCCAGAAGGTCTCTGGAGCTATAGGATGACAAATTCCCTCAGTACTGCAGTGTGCTTTTGAACTGATCCTGAATGGTAGGACTTTCCTCTTGCTCTTTGCAAGTGCTCAAAGGAGCTCTTTCATAGGCATAAATCAGGACAACTCACTGATTCCAGTTCCTAAGGAGAATTAGCTATATCACCATTTTTATTCACTAAGATTTTAGGGCAAAGAAAATTGTTTTAAATGAGTCAGAGCAAAATCCATCATCCCTTTAGCACTGTGCATACTTCTCTCTACTCTGTAATTTCATCTCTGGAAATTCCAGCAGTGTCAATCAGAGCAAATTGAGAGTCCCAAGGAATAATGAAATTAAACAAAATATTCAGTGCTACATCCAGCACAACTTAGGAATGATTTAGAAACTAAAGTGGAACTTCTACAAAACCCTGGGGAAGTTTAACATTTTGTAGCATCAGCAAAGCAGTAATAACAGTTCTTCTCTCCACAGAAATTCACAAAGAGCTATAAACACCTACAATAAATCTAAGACTTGTGACCACTTCTTAAATGGAATGTGTTGGAGGGTTTCTGTTGCAAACCCCAAGGTACTCTCAGTATTATTATGTTTTATTATACTACTTAAATAAGCTTTAAACTTTATACACTGGAATAGGTATATTAACTTCCCTAGTAGCTGTAATCCAGTAAAGAATTCACAAAACAAAAAAACTTAGTAAATTCTTTATATTGTTTTATATTTCAATATAAGAGCCAATATTGATTCTTTGAGCCTTGATATTATGTGTTAGATTTAAAAGTTTGTGAAAGCGATTACCTGATTTTCTAGGAGTTGTAAGGAAAAAGTTAGGCTCTTCTTTGGGAATGGATCACTGAAACAATAGCCACCTCCAGCCTAAACACAGCACATGCCATCGCCCAGGAGAGAAGCACGCACAAAAGACAAAAGGGTTTTACTTGCTGTTCTTGTGTGAACGTGCATATTTTAAGCAGACAAACAGGGAGATCAAAGGAAACAGAAATGCAAAGGATACAACTTGAAAATAAAATCACCAGCATGACAAGGTAAAAGAGAAAGCAGAAGTGCGAGGGAATGGGTATGTGGTTCATAGACAAAAGCCACTGCCTCTTGCTGCCCAAGCCTTTCAAAGTTCAGAGAAAATGGATTTTATATATTGCTTAAAAGTAAGCACCCCTCTCTGAGAAAGGGACTGCATTCCTCCCTCAGTTTCTCTTTACAGGAGCCCTCTGTTGCCAGCCAGCACGTGCCTGGAGATCCCCACGTTCAGACAGGTCCCCATGAAGTCAGTGTGTCTTCAGAGGCAGAAGAACCCACAGGCAAAGCTCAGATCATGAGGTCAAAGCATTTTCAGGCTCAGCATGATTCCTGCCTGCTCCCAGGGTGCTTAGTGTCAAACAGTCCCACCGAAATCAGCAGGTCTGTTCACGTTTGTACCCTTATTCACAGCTCCCTGAGATGTTGCATGCTCATGTCCTAATTTTAAAAGCCAAAATAAAAATGTCATCAAAGTGGGGGTATGATTACAGAAGTGTAAGGGGGAGGAGACAATGGTGTAAGAAGGGAGCATCAGAGGAGTCCACTGAAGTGTTAGTACAAGCAGCTGTTGAAAATAATTAAGAAAACAGCATGCTGCAGCAGGCTATTGTCATGCTGACAGGCAGAGAAAATTGGGGTTGTTCAGCCTGGAGAAGACAAGCTGAGTGGAGACCTCAGAGCAGCTTCCAGTGTCTGAAAGGAGCTTATAAGGATGCTGGAGAGGGACTCATCATCAGGGGCTGGAGCGACAGGACAAGGGGTAATGCAGTCAAACTTAAACAGGAGAAGTTTAGATTGGATATGAGGAAGTTCTTTACTGTGAGGGTGGTGAGGCACTGGAATGGGCTGCCCAAGGAAGTTGTGAATGCTCCATCCCTGGCAGTGTTCAAGCTGCACAGAGCCTTGGGCAACATGGTCTAGTGTGAGGTGTACCTGGCAGGACAGTTGAAACTCGATGATCCTAAGGTCCTTTCCAACCCAAACCATTCAGTGATTCTGTCATACTGTAAAACTCAAGTCCAATGGCAGTAAAGTTCATTAAATATAGAGACTGTGATGGAAACTGATTGTGTTCACTGGGTTATCAGTCTGGGGGCTCCACCACCACAGAATAGCTCAATTCAAATAAATATCACAGTTCAAAAACCCTTTTGCAGACTGCACAGATTCACTCTCCCAGAGAGGCTTTGGGAACCCGGGAGACAAAACAATGAATCAGAAGCAATCCTGCCTAAGAAGCCTCCCAGCTCATCTTTCTGTGACCTCTTTGGGAAAATTCCCCAAAGAAGGAAGCTCCACAAGCTCCCCAGGCAGCCTGTTTCACTGTTCTCACATGAGTGTGCCATCCAAGCCAATTGCCATGGCAGGTTTTGCAGCATCCTTCATCAGCTGCAGTGTGTCATGACTCTAACACGGCTGTTGTATGAGGCTTTATTTTTAATGTTATAAAAGTTAACATAAAAATTTTTTTAGGTGAAACTGCATAAATATACTGATTGCATTAGCTTTATACTCCACTACTTTTCATTTAAAAGTCATTTATTGGTATACCAATGTCAATAGCTGCTAATTTAGAAGGTTTGATTAAAAAGGAAGAGTTAATTTACTAACTTCTGTTACTTCCATCTCCTGGATGTGTTTCGTTGGAGTCACCATGATGTCTCTCTTCTAACCCATACCTTACTTCAAGGGGTTGTACATACCAGTGTTAGATCCCATGCAAACTACTGTGAATCAAATACAGATGACATTGATCTTTTTGGTCTGCCCTTTGACTACCAAAGTCACAATCAGACTACAGAACCACATATAAGCCACATTTTTATATTAAGCTATAATTGTGGTATACCAGGAAGTTCAGTAGGCTGGTCAAAAACTGTCCTATGGCTGCTGTACTGGATCAGAGCGGAGATTCATCTAGCTCACCATCCTGTAGTTTTTTAGAGCAGCAAGTCCCACGTACTTCAGAAGAAACCTTTTAAAGTATCACACAGTAGTCAGATACAGAATGAACTGCATTAAATCTCAGTGTTAAACTTAATTTTGAAAGAATGGATTATCCCAAAAGAGCAAGATTTTGTGATAAACTTCTGAAATCTCAGAAAGAGAAAAAAAAAATGAAAATAGCTTTAATGTAGAAACCAATTTAGTAGTGATGGATAAAAGGAGTATTAGTGGAAGTTAGGTAGGCTCCAGCTGTCATCTTTTCTGATCTCAGATTCAGATCCAAAGAAGCATTTTCAGTATTAACTGCTCTGCAGATACAAAAATCTTAGTGAAATCAGCAGGATCTTAACACCCAAATGGAAGCCAGGCACAGTTTTGCTATACCAGTTCATGGAAGTCTTATGTTCCACTTGGGCTTGGATAAATCCTTATTCAGAAAAGATTCATACCTGATTTTAAACACAAGCTTTCCTGACCCCACTGCAGTTGGGCAGAGTCCAGTTTTGTATAATCATAGGATCCCAGAAGCCTATGGAAGATGGCTGAGGTTGGAAGGGACCTTTGGGGGTCATCTCTCCTACCTTCCTGCTCAAGAGGTTCTACCTATAGTCCCCCTGTCTTCACTGGGGCCACTTCTCAGCAATAAAGCTAACTACTCATGCATACCTTTGTGTCCAAGAGCCTCTAGCAGATCCTAAGGGAGGATTTCTGTTCTTACTGTAAGATGTTTAATTCCAAACCTTCGCATTAAACAGGCAAATAGTCTCAACTGTTGTCATTCAGAGTTTTTGATGAGTCACCACCCAAGAATGACTGCAGGCATCTCTCCTGTGGAAAGGATATGTCAGCAACACTACCCTGCACTGAGCTGTACTAGGTAAACAGACACCTTCTGAAGCAAGATCAATGAAAGGATCTCATTCATACCTGCCCCTGAACACTAACCACCTGTGACAAAGACTGGAAATTAGAGGTACCTAACTTTTGGGGTGGAATTCAGCCCCAGATTCACAGGCAGAAATACAGTTGTCCACATGTGCACTAGTAGTATAAACTCACGCTGCAGTCAGCTCCAGGATTTGATTTTGTTGAACAATATAACTGTCTAATGCTGTTTGACATGCTCCAGGTGATCCAGGATGTCTACACAGGGCTGGATGACATGGCGCTGCACCCATGAGATGCTCAGTTCCTCCCTGAGGAATGTCAGAGGTTAAGATCTCCCAGACTGATATCCCAGAACACCTTGAACCATTTTTATGCAGGCTGTCCTGATTTGGTCACCTAACACAGGCACCTAGTGCTACCTGAGATGACTGTCTCCAGCTACAGTTCCAGAAAGGGACAGGTCTCCTTTAGGTCTTACACCATATCTGCCAGCCCAAGCAGGTGTGTCAAATGCACAGCATCTCAAATGGCACTTGATGCACACGTGTGGACAAATGATATCCCTCTATCATTCACACTAGCTACTTCAGATTGGCTCTTTGTGATGACATGAATCGCATGATGGACGTGTCTATTGCTATTTGTAAGAAGAGTATGGAGAGGCTGTAGATGATGAGCTGAGATGCAGATATTAATGCTGTACACATCCTCAACTGGTAAGGTGAGAAACGCTCCAAGGATCACGTTTCCCCATATTATGGGGTTTTCCCTGGAGGATTTTATTCTTCCTGTATAAAGCCAAAAATACTAATTTTTCAGGGACTAGTTTAAGCTTTAATATTCTTACTCATAAAAAATGTTGTGAATACCTTACATTTAGTAGAATGTTTCTTACCTGTAAGGAACACAGCAGCTCATTCCAGCAGTGAAAGTCAAATTTTTCACAAAATACAGCATGAGAAATTACTAAATTAAGTTACAATCATGGGTGAAAGAAAGTTAAAATTATTAGATCCTTTAAACTGTAGAAATAGATTAAGGGATGAACATAAATAGAATTGCGTGCCTCCTCACAGCCTCTGCCAATGAATATATCCAATCAAAGTGAATACAAGTTTGATAGGATCAAGAAAAATGTTATGAGTGGGGTGGCTAATTATTGAATGGAAGGTTGGCAGTGGAACAAATAATGACATCTCATCACTAGCTCATCAAAATGGGCATTTCAATGTTGAACTGAAATCTGTAAGTAAATAACTTAAAACACTTGAACAAATTCTATATTCCAGGAAGTGAATTCCACGAAAGTACCTAGCACTTATTGCAAGACCCATGTTTGATGTTTTTGTGAGTGGGAGAACAGTCCTTCAGTCACAGAGAGTTTCACAAAAGCAGCTCACACTACACTTTCTTTTACTTACTCATGTAAGTTTAACATGGGTCGTTATGTACTACAAATGTGTCTGTTTATGCACTCCTAAGGGACAAGAGATAATTACCAAGCAGAATAGCAATTCAATCTTGTTTAAGTGTAATAAATAACACTAATTTTACTGAGCAAAACAACAAAAAATATGGAAGGATTCTTTTAGAATTTCTAAACCAGGAAGATACAGAGTTATCACCAAATTAAGTCAAACACAATTCCTTGAAAATTCGGGATCAAATAATACTTTTGCTTCCGATTTCATATCAGATTATAGTCCATGGATTTGACTAGTATATGGGAATACCAAAATATTTCTCAGTACCTAGAAACTTACTGCTCTTATCCATGTTCTGATAGAAAAAAGTGAATTAATTTCGTCCTTCCTAAATGACTGGATCTAGTCCAGCTCTCTGTCATGGCAGCACATGCACAACCGTGTTTAGCTAAGAGTATGAATTGATTGATTATATCATCAACTGAGCACTGCTGAAAAGGACCCAAGAGTTACAGTGGACACCATCTGACTATGAGCCAGCAGTATATTATCACAGGGAAAGAGAGCAAGCTGCATTATTTGTTATATCTGAAGCAGCAAGGCTCCAAATCAAGGGAAGATATCTCCATCTATTGAGTATTGGATTGCTGGGTCTGGTTTGTGGCCTTCCAGTTGAACAGGCATAGAGCTTAAGGAACAAGATGTAGAAGGAGATGCTGAGGAAAATGAACTTGCTCAGTTTGATCAAAAGGAGTCTAAGGGATGATCTAACACAGGTCAGCAGCTACTTGATGGGTAGTTACAAGGGTGACAAGCTTGGGAGGATCAGGTTGGACTGTGATGCACAGTAGGTAGTATGGGACAATGTTGTTGAGGTTGTAGCACATCTCCTTAGAGGTTTTCAAGGCTCAGACAGGCAAAGGCACAGCTGACCTGGGCTAAAATAGTCCTGCTTTGAGAAGGAGGTTGCACTGGAGATCTCCAGAACTTCATGCCATCAATTTGCCTGTTACCCTTTTCTTCAATGGTTAAACAACCAGACCATTCTTCCATCCTGATCCTCTGCCCAGCTTAATGGCTGACTGGGGCCAGGGTGGCAGGAGCAGGGGCAGTAGCACCTATGAAAGAAAATCCTCCCTGGATAGATCTAGGTTTCCTTCTGTACTGGGAACGATGGTCACAACTCTCTTTGGATCAACAGCTTCTCTCTGCTAGCATAAATAGAAATAAAACCAATACAACCTTCTTAAGTTGTTCATCTCATTGGTTGCAAGTAATATGAGCTTGTAACATTTGTGTTTGGTTCTTTTTCCGGGAAGAAAAGGCAGGGGAAGGACTGGCAATGGGAGAAACAGCTGTTCTGGCATCAGTGAGAAGGCATCATGTAGTTTCAGTCTTTTCAGCAAATTTGCCTTCCTAGGAAAGTGTACCCAGTGACAGCTTGAAATTATGCCTTTGAAAAGGAAAAGTAACTTTAAATACGTGATATGAGGACAAGAACAATTAAATACTGTTCTTGCCTCATTCACACCTGCAAAGTGCTCACAGAAATACATTTCACTCTTTCCCCTTCCTCATGTGAAATGTCTCCAGACGCATATTAAAGCACAGTGCTCTCATGTGCCTGCTGCAAGACTCAGGGCAGCGAGTAAAGGCAGTTTGCAGGGTTCAGAAAACCTTATCCTTTAGGTATCTGGCCCTTCACACTCAGCGCTCCCTTCACTGATGCTCAGAAGTCAATAGAGAGGCACATAGTGTGTGCAGAGCACCATTCAAAACTGTTTACAGTCTGCTCTGGTTATTTTGTAGGTGAATGGATTTCAGGCTTCAGGTGACAATAAAAATCACCCAAACCAGCCTGCAGCCTTGCAGAAAAAAACAGCAATCTCCTTGCAGTTCCTGCAGCATATCAGCTAATCCATGGCAGAGCTCTGTGATAGCCCCCGCTTTCTTTTTAGTGTAGAAAGAGCAAGCGTCAGCAGCACACAATTGCTAGAGTAGTCAGTGCTCTGTTCTTAATCTCCCCCACATGCATGAGAAAGTAAACAAAAGCCAAGTAAAGAAAATGAGACACAGAGGACCATATTTTCAAAGTGCAGCTCTTAAGCTGTCACCCATTACGAGCCACATGCACATTAGACCCATTTATGTCACATTTGCACTTGTAGACTGAAGGCCTCTGGTGCAATAACTGTTCATTTTACACCAGCAGAGCACTGACACCTGAGGCCCAGACAGGCCTGCGAGGAGAAGAGGCAGATCTGCGAAAGCCAATTTCACAAGCATTAAACCAGGCCCCAGTGGTTATCAGACACGTTCCCCTTGTTGTATATGAGATGTTTGTCCATGCGTTAGTAAAACAGCTCCTGCATTTCGGGTGGCTCAGCAAGCTTTTCCCCTCCTGCAGCTATAGCACATGCAGTGCAAAACAGGTAGCTGCAATGGATAGGTGGGAAAGAAGCAAAACCATCTCTCCTGGTAGCAAACCTAACGTGAAGCTCCAGCAGCTGCTTCATAAGCTGTTGAGAATGAATTATCACCATTTGCACCACAGGGTATTACGGTAAAATGGCTTCAGTTTCAGGAATCTTTAGTACATCAGGCTGTAACTCATGGCAGTTCAGCTGCTGCTGCATGGATGGATGAGCCATCCTTGCAAAAAGTGGTGGGAGTCATTCCAACTGTTTGAAAATAAGCTGGACACCAGAAGGGCCAGCTCTGCCCTATCCCAAAAGGACATGGTGAAACATCTTCCTACACAAATTCACATTTCAGACACAGAAAGTGACGGGGGAAAAGAAAAAAAAAACTCAGAGATTTGTATTAGCAAACAGAGGAAAATAAGTAACAACCGTAATCAGAGTTACCAGGTCTGTACATGTCCCAGATGGCAGAAGGCACAGCCTATCTGCATTAGAGGAAAAAGTACTTGGCGTACAGATATTTAAAGTTGAAATCTTAGACTATGGAAAGAACAGACTTGGCCATATTTTGCCCATTAAGCTCAGTGAAGTGCTCTGGGATAAGGAAATGAGTGAGAGAATCCCTGGCCAGAATCCACTTTGGCTTCTATCTACTGCAACCAACCTCACAGCTAATTCTTGTGCACCCCTTGCTCCATCAGAGCATTTTCTAAATAACTTTAAGTACATAATTACCCCACTCCCATTTAGGCATTAAACAAACACTCAGGTTTTGCTGGAGGAGGGCCCCTAGTGAGTAAGAATACTCATGGTTATAGCAGTAGCCAACAAAATCAATTTGCAGCAGGGCCCCTCACATGAAGGACACTTGTTCAGAGTGAGACCAGGAGTGAAGGTTGCTCAGCTCTCAGGCACAATGGTGGGATTCAGCTCACCCATGGCAGATATTTTCAATACAGCTGTTGACATCTGCTTATCACCTTCAACTCCTTTTATAGGAATTAGAGAGAGATAATGTGTTCTTGAACTGCTCTTCAGCTGATCTCTCTGGAGGTCTGTCTGGGGAATTCACCATACAACACGTCGAGTAGTATTCAGCTGATCATATAGGGGACAGCTCAGTGTAGACACAGCATCTTTATGGGATGAACACTACACCTTTCTGGCCCAGTAAAACTGAAGCTGCCACACAGCTTTTCAGGGTCAACCTGAGCAAAAATCCCTGCCTCTCAGTAAAAGCCACTCTGAAGCTCAAGAGAAGCCAGTGAGCTAATTCCGGCCTTAGATGTGCAAGACAACTGCTCCACAAGAGGGCCCCCAGACAACAGCACAGCCTGGGAGACACCTCTGCCCTCTTGTACTGCCCACCCAGCGCTGAGATGGAGACCCACCTACCCATCTCCTTTTCCCAGCCCTTGACCCTGTGGCAGTCCTAGAAACCGCCTCTCTATCTGACGAGAAATGATAAGGGAAAGGATGTCCCGACAGCACTGAATCGGTAATGGCAAAATTAGTGACTTTCTCCTGAAGACAGCCACACTTCAAACTAGCCCATAAGAAAGGGTGACAAACCAACCAGCAACCCCATCCATTAGCTAGGATGCAGCGCCCAATGCAATACCAATGCCTTGAGAGACGCAAAAACCAGCCAAGAAAAGAAGTATTTAGCTACGGTTTTCCTACAGCACAAGGATGGCCTCTGTGATTGCCAGGGCTCCAGGCTAGAGACAACAGAGCCAGACATGGATATCCAAAGCCTGAGTGGCAGCTTGACTGAAGGACATGCCCTAAAAGGAATTGCCTGGCAGCCCTAAACAGATATAACATTAATGTTGGCAATGTTGTGCATTTAGTCCATCAAACTCTGTAGAGTTTCTGCTTTTAGGTGAGTTTATTCTATTCTAATTCTTGTGTTTACCTTTCTCTACTGAAGTTGTTTTATTCTAAGATGGTTTAACTTTCTTTCAGCTTCTGCCCCCAGGGTAAGACTTGGATTTCTTTGTGTATGGTAATATGCCTATTATAAAAGTCAAAGTGCAAACAGCTAAGGCAGAGAGTACTACTTCTTTCTCCTCTTACAACTGGAGAGCTGAGGTCCAAAGAGACTAGCGAGCCAGTGTCACGTTAACTCTGTAGCAGCAAATACAAACCATTCCTCCTGAGCTTTACCCTCATGACATCATAACTAGAGCACGGGTTCTACTCAGCTTGCAAGTCTTCATGGCTGTTAGTGAAAGAGATGAATCTCCTCGTGGGACCTGTGATGCCAGCTTGGGCTGCACTGGAGTTATGGTGCTTTAAAATCAGATGTGGATGTGGCTATGCTGTGTCCACTAGAAACTGGTTCCATCCTGGTTATAAGGCTTTTCATCAAGTCATGCTGAATACCCTCAATGCAGATTATTTAATAGCTGCTGGGTTTAGATATAATCTAGCTCAGAGGCTGTGGAGATGCTGCCCAAGAAGCTCGCGAAGCTTGTGCAGGGAAGCAGATACTGTGTTATCCTCAGGTTAGTGCAGCTTTTACTCCTTATCCCAAATAGCTGCAAACAGAGGTGATGAAAGACTTCTGGAGAGCGAGTGCTCCACTGACGACTTCCAGGTATCTCCCCAGTGAGCAAGGAGGCCCATATCAAGCATCAAGAGCACATGTGAACAGCTGCCATGGGAGGAAACCATTCAAGTCATGAGGTTTGTTTTCAATTCTTTCCCCAAACTCAGCTCCATATGTTGCTACATTTTTCCAGCCTCTGAAAAGTGATTCATGTGGCATGTTGCCTAACACTGCACAAAGTGTGCCCATACGAGGCCTCACAAGTGTGGGAAGAGCTCTGCACTGAGGCAGGTCCCACCTCTGCAAGGGCAGGCAGGACTGCCATCACTGCCCATAATGCTCCTGCTCCTCTCCAGCTAAATCCCATAGAGCTCATGCATTTCCCAATCTGCAGTGCAAACCCTGTTCGAAGTTCCTGTCCCTTCTGTAGCTCTGGTCCTGCTGTTGCATGCAGTTGAGCAAAGACACTGTAACTCTGGCAGCTAACTCTGTCCTCTTGGCCACAAACATCCTGCAAATAACTCTCTGGTGTCTTTGACCCAGCGCCACGCCTGATGCTCCCACATAGATCTCTTTGTCCAAGATTTACAGAGCAACACGATGTAAACAGCATCTTCTATCCGGAAATGTAATTGCAAATTCTCAATTGATTTTGTGCCAAAAAGATATACCATAAAACTCAAGCAAGCTATTAATGAGAAAGACATTGCAATAAAAACCCATATAAGTCTGCACATAAACATGAGTGAGCATTATGAGAGTGGGAGATGGACATGCAAACCCTGCATGCTGTTTACTAGGGGTGATTTTGCTAACATTTGGAGGTCTGATGTAATAACCCTTCACATAAATATGGCAAGATTCCACTACATAATCTACATAATTATTGCATCTTGAATGTCATCATCTGTACTTTCTCCCAGAATACAAGTGGTTTGGATAATTTGAGGGAATATCTGGGACTCGATTGCTCAGTATTACATTCAATTGCTTTTACAGCAGCATGAGCATATGTTGAAGGTATGTCAGCTCCAGTGGAGGCAGGGAGACTGAATGAATTTGATCCCCACTAACATCACAGCCCAGAGGGTGGAGAGAATGCAGTGCAAAGCTGGCTGATGCTGTGCCTAAGTTAAACCATGCCTGAGCTAGTAAAAACCTGGTTTCTGCGGTGAGGTGGCAAGCACTCTGGACAAGAAGAAGGAAGTGGATGTTGTACCACTCGGCTTTTGCAAGGCTTTTTGCGCAGTATCCCATAGTGTCCTTATCACCAGATTAGTGCAATACAATCTGGGTAAGAGGACAACAAGCTGGGTGGAAAACTGGCTGTGCCACCAGGCTGAAGGAGGTGTCACTAGGCTGAAGGAGGTGTCACCAGGCTGAAGGAGGTGTCACCAGGCTGAAGGAAGTGTCACCAGCAGTGCAAAGTCCAGCTGGAAGCCGGGAACCGGTGGTGTCCCCCAGACCAGCCCAAGGGCCAGTGCTGCTTCTTGTCTCCCCTTATGGCCTGTGTGACCGAACTGAGCACAAACTCCAAAGGCTGTAGACACCAGACCAGGCAGTCAGATACACTGAAGGGTGGGATGATGTTCAGAGAGACCTAGAGAGGCTGGAAATTTGGTCTGATCTGTGGGACTTGAAGGAAAGGGGCTTTCTCATCTCATCTTTTCTCAGCCTTTCAATGGGAAACGGCTGAAAATGACATCATTTCTGCAGATTAACTGGACACCTTACAACTGTCTTACAGAGGGATCCAGGCACAGTTTAGGAACATTAAATGGGTGCCAAAAACAAATTGTATGGACAACCATAGCTCTCAAATGTTCCTGTATTCCATAGGATCACAAAATCAGCTAGGTTGGAAAGATCTTTAAGATCATCAAGCCCAACTTTTACCCCAGGACTGCCAAGGCCACCACTAAACCACGTCACTAAGGGTCTTATCTACACAGTTTTTGAACACTTCCAGGGACGGACAACACTTCCACCAATGCCCTGGGCAGCCTGTTCCAATGCCTGACCACCCTTTCAGTGACAACATTTTTCCTGATATCCAGTCTAAACCTCCCTTGGTGCAGCTTGAGGCCGTTACCTCTTGTCCTATAGCTTGATACTTAGGAAAAGAGGTCAGCCACCTCCTCTCTCCATCCTCCTTTCAGGCAATTGTTCTACAATGTTCTCCTGCCCTAGTTGAATACTTTGAGAAAGAAGCTCTGAGAGGATAATAATTGCAAGAATCACCCAAAGTATTTCACTATGAGGCTGCACTGATAATGTTTTAGTGAAGCAACAAAACCTGTTTAAATCAGCTGCTTCGCTGTGCAGGTAAGACAAGTTGCAGCCTAAGCAAAGAGCTAGCAGAGACATCCATCGAGTGCCCTCGCCAGACATACCCCATAGCCCTGTCCACCAGTTATCAAGCTCTGCCTTAGAAACCAATAAAAGTTCACAGCCCCTCACTCCTCCAGACATGTAGGACCTATGTGATCCCTGGCTCCAGGGCCTGGTGGCACAGCAGTTTCAGAAGCAGCAGTGGCAGCCCAGGATGGCACTCCTCTTCTCTGCAATCCCCACTATACAGAGATGTTCAGGCAGCAAGAAGCTAAGAATGATTTGCCACAGACATGTAAGATAAGGTTATTTTCAGAGCCCAGTTCTCCAAGGTCCTGTCCCAACACTTTCTCTTCACAGTTAAGCCGCAAAGGAAGCTAAAAAGGCATTAATCTTCGCCAGTTCTACCCCTACATCACCATGACTGTGACCTACATGTAAAAAGAGTATTGTCCTTTAATAAGCAACTTTATCTTGACCAATTAAAAATACTTGCCTTTGAGAAGCATCTTCAAAACCAGGTATTTTTAAATGCCTCCTAAAGGGATGTGCTCCATCTGAAAGTTTATAGAGGTATAAACAAAGAAGATATAAGATCCGTCCCTCAAATTCAAGCAGCAAAAGACAGCTGGGTTGGCCACTGCCTACTGGGACTGCGTGCAGCCCACAGAAGCCAGAGTTTCACTCTCAGCAGCAGGACTGCTTAGTGAACATATACTCCGGGAAACATGCACTGAAAAGTCCAAGTCAAAGATCAGCTATTTTGGAACTGTTAAAGTGAAAAGTAATGCTTTATTATAGGAAAAGTCCTAGGAGACTTCCTCACACACATTCATCACTCACAGCAGCTACAAGGAGATTATTCAGATTTTCCATGCTCACACTAAGCATAGCAGCACCTGTAGTCCCAGCAAAAAGGAAAGTCAGATTGTGGTGGGCACTCTGCACGCATTCAGTAAAGGAGATGGTCTGTTTTCTGGGAGTTTACAATGAAGCAAATAACAGAAATAAATAGATCAGCTTTGAAATAGAAAGCAGCATGGAAAGCATCAGGCGAAATTATAATGCTTTGAGTAAGCTGCGAATGTGTGGAAATCGCTTTCTAACTGACACTTTTCTCAAACCCAAACCACACTGCTTGCCTTCAAGCAGACAGAGCAGTATCGCAAAAACCTTCAGTAGATTCAGCACAAGCTTGACAGCTACCAATTAGCCCAACCATTAACTGAACTGTTCAGGGAAGAAGAAAGGGCCAGAGCATCATGATCCTTATTGGTATTGTGCTTATTAAAGTCCTTCTGTAAATCATGTCTGGGTCACCTGTGTCAAGTCTTCTTGCCTGCTGTTTAAAGCTTGGTTTGTTTCAAATTCTAAGAGAAAAAATATTCCGATTATCCTAGCATTTTTACATATTAAATATTCCTTTTTCTGTAACACAAATGAGGGTCTCCAACTCACACATAACATCAAAACAAAGCAGGTTTGGAGAACAGATGCCTGGTTTTATGCCATTTGCTCTACTAAGATGAGGCTTGCATCCACCTTCTGAGGTCAATGAGAGCCCTCTGATGGGTCTCACTGCACAAAGCTTTATAAAGCAATGGTGTCTTCAATCTTAGTTTTGATAAATCTGTATTCCTGTGTCCTGGGCTCACTTTGTCACACCGGTTTCTACATCCACATGCAAAGCCTGGCATGTAAGTTCTCCAGCTCATGAGCAGCATTTACAAAGACCTGGCAGCAGACTGCACTTGTACTTCCAGCAGGAGAAGGTATAAGAAAGGAGGGAGAGAAGATGAGGGAGTAATTCACATTCCTCTATTTTATTTTTTAGAACTACAGAAAACAGAGGAAGAGAAGCAACTTGAAAGGAAAAGGCTCCATTTCAGAAGGAGAGGATATTTCTCAGAGAAAGAGCAGAGGTACTCAGAACAGCAGAAGGGAGTGAGGAGAGGGCATGCAGCATAGAGGACTAGGGTGCATCTCCTCAGCCAAATGTCCATCCCACCACAGGTCTGCAAAGTAGGACACAGTGCACTGCAGAGCATGTCCTGGGCATTCCCCACAGGTACCAACTGGGTCTCCCACATCAGTTCCAAGAGCATCCCAACAGTAGAGAGTCCAGAGCTAACACACTTATTCAGAGCCTCTTGTCACTTCAAGTCCCACAAAATGAATATAACATGCTCCAGGATGGCTCATCAAAGTGGTGGATGCAATACTAGCAGCTTGGGAGTAGCCCATAAAATGCAGGAGAGATGTTAGGATGTTATAGATTAGCATCCATGACATTATTTCTAGAGGTTCTACAAGTTTACCACAATCACCAGATTTCAAAGGGAACTGACAGCTCTAAATGCTTTCTGAAAAATGCAGTAAAGGATTTTAATATGCTTTTCCTGATTCAGAGCATGTGAGGATCTCTCATCGTTACATGGATGGGGAAGGGATTGCTACTTTTTCAGTGTTTCAGCAGAAAAACAGAAAACTAGATTAAAAGATATAATCAAGACTCTACTACAAAAGAAAGTCTTCAGCACAAAACCCTCAAAACTGTATCATTTTGGAGAAGTTGGTCACTAGGAAAGGGCATTGTTTTCTTTCTTTCTTTCTTTCTTTTTTTAAGTACATTAAAAATGGATGAAAATGAGCACACAGCCCTCCAGCAGCTCCCAGCCTGCCTACCCTCTGGGGCTCAATTGGAAAAATGTGCTTGGAAAACGTCTACAAAAATGTTGGCAACTGTATATCAGCTTTTCCCCAAAAGACCTAATGGGCTTTTATTACCCAAACAGATCAGATGGCTTGGAAAATCCACATCTGTACCAAGCTGCCGAATGGGAAATGAGATCAAAATGTGAAACTAAGAACTTCCGATAGCTCCTTCGTAAGTGACATTAAAACCAGACAAAGGAGAAGGATTTTTGGCTGCTCTGCTCCCCCACGTTCCCCTAGCTGCTGAAGCCCCAGCAGAAGGAGGCTGTTAATGATGGAGCAAGCTCCCCATGGGGCCAGTGAGCCCCTTCCCAGACAAGTACATAGGGGAGGAATGAAGAGCTTCCACCCCTTGTGATGGTCTCAGCTACCACCATTATGCTCAAACAGACAAATTAACTCTTGCAGCCCAGACAGAGAGGAAAATATCAACAAAAGCACTTTCCACTAGTGGTTTTTAAACCAGAAATAATACCTTTAATATACAGCCTGTTTTCACCAATTTAGAGATTCTTTCTTTAACTACAACATCAGGGCTTATTAGAAGGAATGTTAAGATTCAACTCAGCACACAAGTTTCTATGCTTTTAGTCTTTTCTTCTTTCCCCCTGTGGACATTACAAAAAACATTGCACACTTTCTTTTTGCTCTCGTAGTGACTGCTCTTGTTATTATTTTCCACCTTCTCTGGTGGATGCTGCCAGTTGAATGTGGAAAGACACCCGAATGGAGAAAATCAGCAGGAGAAAAGGAGTGAAGGTCACCTTGCGTCATTTAAAGTTGCTAAGATTAGCTCATTTGAACTCCTAAGGAAATGGGAGATGTGGGTTTTGGAGGTAAACCCAGCTTTTTCTTCAGTGATATGGTTCATTCACTAGAATCAGTTTCAACCAGGATGAATTTGAGGTTAGCTATAGTCTTCCTAGTTTCTGGTTTTGGGTTGCTCACTGCAAACCTGTACTTTTCCTCAGCACTCGAGAAGGCAGGTCCTAACACAATCTGAATCCCCAAAAATATAACCAGAGATACAATTTCTGGAATACAAAAATGAATTAGACACATGGAGCCCAAGACGATAAAAAACAATGTGAAGTGGGAGGATTTTTCTCTGTGTGAACAACTGACTATTCAGATTGAAAAGCCTCATTAAAGGAATACAAAACTAATTCACATAATTGTTCAGACCTACAAAAGCCAAAACAGTCTTGAGATAAGTTTTCCATATAGTTGTTCTTTGATATGTAGCTGTGATAAAGCACTTGGGCTGAATCATCACTTTATTCCCAGAGCCAGATAGTGGGACATACCGTTGCACAAATATTTATCTTCACCCACTTAGCAGCAGCAAAGCCAATAAATGCCTGATGCATTCTTCATCCCCCTCTCCTGGAGTCTGGGTATTTCAGGGAATGTTAATAGCAACTGGCAGGCTTGTAGCCCAGCTATACAAATGGTACAAATGGCATGTTTGTACTTCACCCCAGTGCTGGGGGATGCTTTGGTGAAGAGGAAACATCTTGTAGGTGTAAAACTTGTCTACTAAATCCAGGCAGACACATCCAAACTACATTGTGGAGATGACAATGTTTAATCAGGCTGGACTTGAACCTCTTTCTGGGCTGAGCTACACAAGGCTCCTTATCCATCCCCTTAGTAATTTAAAGATAATGTGCATTAACCTACAAATTGTGCTCACGTGTTTTATACAGAATTTCACATGACCTCGCTGTTGTTGTTATGTGACTTCTGGGTGTGTAAGTTCAGAGTATTGCCAGTGCACAGTCATTTTATCTGACAATCAGCTCCTGTCCCACTGGAGTCCATGAGATATTTGCAATTTTGCTTTACTACGACCAGGATTTCAGGTGAAGTGCTTATGAAAGTAGGCAAAGAAGCTTTAAACAGCAGGCAAGAAAACAGGCAACCTAGACATGATTTATAGAAAGACTTCAATCAGCACAATATCAATGAGGATCATGATGCTCTGCTGGCTCCCCAAACCTGCAAGCTGAGAACCTAGTAGTGGTAAGCAATCAGGACCAGGAAAGAGCGCCGCTAGGGAACCTCCTCAAATCTCTCACACACATCCATGCTCTGAAAACATTACTTCTAACCCTGGCACACACCACTAGTTAAACCAACAGGACATTCCCTCCTAACCATCCCGTTGTTTCTTATCTCCAGCATCTGCTCCATCACCTTTCAACTTCTCTCCAGCAATTAATTCACAGAAATCCACTTTGGCATGAGCTTAAATGTTTCAACTGTCCAAAATTTAGATGAAATTCAGGACCACCTTCTCAGCCTGCAAGACCCACTGCGGCACTCTCAGCATTTTCCCTGTCCATATTGTGGCAAATGAAGGAAACCAGGAGTCTCACCACTGCCTGCAGTTCTTACCAGCTAGTTCACTGCAGGTTTTTTTCCTGTAGTCTGAGTTTTTCATCATGGTTTGTTACCTAAAGTGCAGTCTCACACTAACATGATCACAGAGGTTTCAAGTGATGGTGACTCAATGCATGGCTGGGTAGAGAGCTCGCATCCACCTTCAACCTGCTGAGTCAGTATTATTGCATCCTGAAGAAGCCCCTTGCAGAACTCAGCTCTGTTTTCACCTGGGTCTCTGGGCCTTCTCATAAGTCAACTATTTCTCCATGTACGATCTGCTAGGACCACAGATGAAGGTGGAGTGTCTGCATTAGGCATCTCTTTTCCATTGCAATCAAGCTGTTTTGCAATCGCTTGTCTCTGCTGCTGAAGCATTAGTGTTTTACCATCGGCTTCAATGGGAATCACTCTGCCAGAGCAGCAGATGATGCAGTCACCACCCTGCCCCCTTTTTTCTATTTTTTTAACTTTACAGTACACACAAATATTAACATATCATCTTGATAAAGCCTTGTTTACTGGCACAACGCCAGCCCCGCTGCAGTGCCTCCTGCTCGGCAGCCTAATCTCCTCAAGTTTGAGGGATGCAGGCCAAATCTCTTAGCAACATTAAATCTCATTCAATTAACTTTGTTGGAGAAAAGTTATTTTGTTACCACCGTTTTGCGGTCTACCCAATGTAATATGCTGTCCAGTAGGTATGCTATTCAGCCTTTGGATATGGCAAGACATAGCATGCTCCAGTGCAGAAGCTTGGCTGGACTGGACGTCCTGAGCTTCAAAAAAACTGATTAGTAAAAAGTCACACCAAGTCTTACCATAGAATCACAGAATGGTTTGTGTTGGAAGGGACCTTATATATCATCTGGTTCCAATCCCTATGCAATGCACAGGGACAGCTTCCACTAAACCAGGTTGCTCTGAGCCCCGTCCAACTTGGCCTTGGCTAGGCCATCCACGACTTCTCTTGGCAACCTGCTCCAGTGTCTCACCACCCTCACAAGAAAAAATTTCTTCCTAATATCTAATCTAAATTGAAACTCTTCCAGTTTAAAGTCATTCCCCCTTGCCCTATCACTACATGTCCTTGTAAAAAGTCCCTCTCTAGCTTTCTTGTAGGCCCCTTTAGGTGCTGGAAGGCTGCTCAGAGAGGCCCACAGTGGCAAAAGGTCCAAGCCACTGCCTTCTGTTGGGTTTTAATGTCTTCTATTAGTGCCACTTGTGGTGTGCACCCAGCAGAGACATCTGCTCCAAGTATCATCACTCCCTCTTTGGATTCATATGCCATGCCTGGCTTGAGAGACACTGGTGCAACAACCACCAAAGACATGTACCAACTTAGCATGGCCCTGAATTCGGGCCCATCAAGTATGCTGCCCACACTAAGCATATAAATATATGTCTCCATCTGGAACTGCTCTATAATAAAAGGACATTATTGCCCCCAAGGGGTTTTTTTTTGTGCCTGTAACAAAGCAGGGAAGTGCATAAGGATGTCTTCTAGGTCTCCGAAGAAGAAAATAAAACTGCTGCCGAGCTCAACTAGAAGATGCTGGGTGCTGTACCCTCTGGGAATTGGTGGGTTAACATCGTAGGCCTTTCCTGTATGTGATTTTACACAGTACTTACACTTAGTTGCAACACATTAATCTTTAACTACACATATACAGCATTAAAGGGAAATTAGTTTAGTCCAAATGCATTTTCTTTCCAGAACTAGTCAAAATCAACTAAAGAGACAGTAATTTGTTTTCACCACACAGCAGGTGGCATTATATCCTTCATTAAATCATCCACGTATGACTAATATTAATCTTCATTTGTATCACTACCTATCAAATTCAGTATCCATCACATCATCCTTAGCATACCATTTATTTTTAAATGTATTTCGTTAACGTGTTAAGACATCGGTAAAAGCAGTGAGTAGGACCTGGGCAGGGAGAGATGCTTCTCACACTTCCCATCCAGACAGTAGATCCCAGCACTTCTCTGAATCATCACAGCATTAAGGAAATCATTAATAAAATCTACAAACTCTTGCAAATAAATTAAATAGGTAGGAGAAGAGCGATCCCTAATCTTCATATTCTTTAATACCTAAAAGAGCGGTTCTGAAACCAGATGGGCATTTCTAGCTCACAGCCAGCAAAATGCATGTCCGTGTCTTTATAAATATATATGCCTTTCTCAGTTACCCTGCTGGTGTGTTCCCTCCCTGCCTTTTTCAAGCCTCTCCCTGTATTGCCACCTGCCTATTGCAACTTCTATCTCCCCTCCTGTCTGCTCAGCCCTGGATGAAACACAGTTGTTGGCAGCATGATGTTAAATTGAATTTGTGTCTTGTAATGTAAATGTACCCAGAGGTTTTAAAAACAGACACGTTTTTATAAATCAAATTTTACATACAGTATCATTTTTTCCCCCAGACACTCTCAGAGTGCAGGAAAATCAGTATTTTACAGGCAGCACATGAGCTGAGTTTAACTATGTCTGTTGAAAAATGTCACCATAAATTTGTCACTGAAACAGGGTGACATTTAAGGTGGCTACTGTGACAAAATATTTTGCACTGAGAGAGTTCCATTTCTGTGATTTTCAAGATCAGAAAAAAGCATTTCCCTTTAGTTGCAGTAAATACACATAACCTAACCTGTAATTTAGCATGTTCTCCTACTGCTACCTTTGCAAATCCGGCTTTCCAAAACTCACAGGAGTTATTACTAGCATGGCCTTGCAGCAAAATAAAATCCTGGAGCTACCCCAGTATGCAGGGGAAATCTATGCACTGAGGACCTAAGGGCAGATCTCTTGCTAAGAAGATGATAGGGACTCTTGGATGAGCTCTGGTTGGATGAAGACTCCAGTTCGCTTCTGTGAAAGCAGGAAAATTCCTACTGCCACTGCTGAGATCCAGGCCAGTCTTACAAACATTTACCATGACATGCAGTGACCCAACCTGAGCCTTTCTGCTGGAGCCAGAGATGGGTGAACGATGGGCGGCATAGCTAAAGTAATGGGTTTAGACTCAGGGAAACCAAACATGGGTTCCTTGTATCAAGTCAGCAAACATCACAACAGCCCCAGTGCTGGCACCGATTTTTATGAATGCTTGGCCATAGCCAAAGCCACTGAAGAACTTGATCTCCAGTTTCCCCAAGGACCAGTTTCCCACCAGTAAATTAGAATAACCATAGGGGCTGATAACATGAGCATGCTGTAAAGCTTATGAAGTTAATCTTCTAAGCACCTTGACACCATGATATGGATGGAGCTACAGAAGTATTGCACAGCAGAGACCAGTAAACTGATTACATTCACCTTCAGAAAAGAGAAGATTTTAATCTTCTCACATTAAACCTGCTCAGGGTAAACATGTTTCTATCCTCCTACCGTTAAAATATGTTGCCAGAAGTGTTTAGTGTAACATTTGACTCGTTTCTCTTGAATCTTCCTAGATACGGTCAAGCCATTTGCACTTCAATAGTTTGGGGGCTGCACTGCATTTTGTGGGGTTGGAAAGTAGCTCAGCTGTAAAAACTTGCTGGAGGCTGTAAAATGGCATAAAAAGACTAAGCCATGCAGTGTTTTTAAAGCCAGTTTTGGAGGGAGAAAGCAACTTACTTGATTTCTTCCTCACATACACATCACCTTTTTCTGGTGAGCCTAAAAAATCATGGAGGTATTCAAGGTTGTCTCTCTAAAATGGCTTAAATACAAATCTGCAGCAACCATTTGCCAGCTTTCTTACTTGACAGGTAAAGCAGAGAGTCCTCAGAGCAAAATGAAGTGACCTGATTAGTAACGTACTGGGGCTATATTGATTTTATACGTACAAAAAGGGACAGGGGAGGAACAGATGTGTGAGGCCTGTAAGCCTTATGCACCTGCTCCTCCATAAGGGACAGAGGAACCTATAGCAGCTAAAGGCTGTGTGCTCTTCTATCGCCATATGGACCTTGGCAGAGCAGACCCACTGTGGTCCCTTATACCTTACCATCATATAAAAGTTTCCACAGTCTTGATACCTAAAAGTCTAATTCTATGAAAGCCTCATATTTGTCCTCTGCACAGTGTGACACTTGAGGAACTGCATCATTTTTCCCAGATTCTCTCCTCCCCTTCCCAAAACACCTCTCAGCTTTGTTGTATCATTTAGTAGGCATGCATTGTTTAAGTCCTCAAAAAGAGTACCATTTCTATTCAGCAGCAAATAACGTAGACAAACTAGGCTGCCTGTTAACTCTCCCCAGAAAGGTGGCAAATTGTACCGCCAGTCCGCTTAGAATTGCCAGATAAGCCCATCAGTTCCATTTGCATCACCAGGATAAAGATGCTATATTCTAATGTAAGGGACAGATAAAGACATTCTGAAATACATACTAAAGTACAGATAAATATACAAGCTGTCTCAGTGAATTAGTTACATGTGCGAATAGCTTCTTGGAAGAGCAGGCTTGGTTTGCTGGTTAAAATCTCTCCCAAAACCCACAGGAATCACAAAAAAAAAAAAAAAAAAAAAGGAAAGAAAAGAAAAGAAAAGAAAATATCCCCTACTTTGAACCAGAGGCTTTGAACCAGGTCTTTGGTTAATTGGAAATGGGTAACATTGGATATGACACCTGCTGGGTGGTCTTTGGTCACTAATCCCCTCCAGTTGTCCACAAAGACTTGCTACAGTTGTCACCCTTCACGCCAGACTCAGCAGGGAGGTGTGAGATGAATGCTTCCCAAAGCCAAACCACTCACCCCCAACCCTGTTATCTTCTGGATGGGGTCCGGGCTAAGTCACCGGAGAGCATAGCTGAGGTATGCATTGCCACCGGCCATACAGTACCTTCCTCCAAACAGGAAAAAGAGAGTTTGGTTTCCAGCACTTTTGATCTACAGATACACAGGGGGGAGGAAAGGAGAAACGTCTTAACAATTCCAAGGATTTCTATTGAAGAAGTACTATAAACTGGTAGGAAAGACTTCTCAAAGAAAGCGATTTTCTCTAAGGAGAAAAATACTTTATTTCTCCATGGATGCCCGCAGCCCTAGCACTGAAGTCCTGTAAAAAGCTCCAGGGAGAGCTTTAGCTTGTCTGCTCCAGGACAAATCCCATCAGCTTGTAGCAGAGATCCCACTTTTGTTCACACAGAAGCTGCTTTTCATTCCTCCTGCCAAAGCAGCCTGGCCTGCCTGGTCCCGCAGTGAGGTCATAACTCAGGGTTGATCACATCACAGCACGTTGCCATGGCGATGCTTGAACTGTCACAAAGGATGTGCGCTGTGATTTCACAGCAGATGGGCTGTGAGGGAGGAAGCCCTCATTTAAATTTTAAAAATTGCTTTAGTAATTAGCAAGAGCAATAGAAAAAGACATTAAAAAGAAAAGAAAAATCCCCAAACCGCCACTCTCAACAAAGGTTACAGATTCACGTGGGATCTGCAGGCTGTCCACAGGGGAGGACAGCCGAGCTGCTGCTCCGAGGTCACCCAGCTCTTGGGATCGATGATGGATCCATAAAAGTCTGGAGCCTTCCTGGCCGCAGGAGGTCCATTGCAGTAGTGAGCAATGGAAGCCCCCTGCACATCAGTGCATTTCAAAGCACAGTGCTGGGCCAGCCGCCCTTCACAAGGACCTGTTAGGAATGGCAGAAGGCAGGCGGAGGGTGCCACAGGCTTTATCAAAACATGAACTGCCCAGCAGAAGAGAAGGTGTAGTGGCCCAGCTTCAGAAGTTTTTGGCAAGGAGCTGGCTTAGGTACTTCTATGGCCCCTCTAAATACAGCACATGAAGAGCCCAGGGTCACACTGGTGTGCTTGCACTTGCATCCTGTAAGGGACATGGTGAAGTGTTACCCCTCAAAGGTGAGAGTGAAACCCCCTGGCCCCCTAACTCTCAGCACTGACCCTCCACAGTGGCCTTGCCCCACATCCTCAGCATCTATCCTGCAGAACAATAGCCTAGTCACACCTATTGCCCCAGAACTTGGGAACTCAGATAAACAGCGAACAACAGAAGCAGAACCTACAGTGTCAAGCTTTCCAGATAGCCATGGTGCAGCCCTGCTCCCTTCTCAGGCTGCTCCATCCCTGGCAGTGACCTTGAGGAAAAAAAGCCTCAGGTCCCCATCCCCATGGCCACCATGGGTTGTTGCAGAGACACCAGTGTCCCCCAGCTCGCTGCAGCAGCTCTCTTCCACTTCACAGCAGCTCAGCAACCTCAAGGCAGAATTAGATCTCGCTTCCCTCTGCCTGCAGCAGTCAATGCACGTGGTGTTTCAGGGACCTTGAGCTGAGTCCTCATATTTAATGGGGAGAGCAGACTTCAATGCAGCATGTTCCTCGTTTGTTCAGTGACTAACTGTTGATCTCTCTAAGAATAAGCCAGATGGTTCCCGTGATAAGTGATCAGCTCTCCTGGAGTTTTTGAAACAGAAAAAGACAGATGCCTGCATGCCTCTTGCCAGGACCCATCTTAAGCTCAGGCAATGAGTGCAAATGCTTAGGGAAGTTGTGTTCAGGGTATTCACTCCATCCAGGCTTAACAACTAATCTTCCCCATCAGCCCTGCGTTCAGAAGGGGAGGCATCCTGCCTTCTGACAGCTTCCCCCAGCTTAAGGGCACTACAAATCATAAGATCAGCCCTCATAATTGGATCAGACTTTGATATTGCTTTGCTCTTCTGTGTATTTATACTAGCATCTCATTTTGCAGACAGCACATCTGATCAGTCCTTACTACCTGAGCTCGCATTTGCACACCCCAGTGATGGAGAACGTTGGTGGGGTCAACAAAGAGCTTTAGCAAAGGATAAAGCTTGATCTGGGAAATTGTTTTTTGAGGGGTGGAAATACCAAAACACACAGTTTGGGGAGTGAGTGGCAAACACACACATCTAAAGAGCTTTGTTTCTCTGCCACAACATACGCTGACCACCAGCCAAGCACTGCTTCCTGCCCTCAGCTAAGAGATCAAGATCTCCACAGAATAGGGAAAAAAAGGTAGCAGTGTTTACGTGCTTACTTCTTTTTATTTAGTTTTTCACCTTAATTTCTACTGATGCCTGTATAGAAGGTCTAACTCTACCTGAGCTGCCATTAAAAGCACCAAATGAGACCTGCGGAATCACCATATCTGCGCAAGGTGGGAGGAACGGGGTGAAAGAGGAGTTAGAAGCAAGTTGTAAAAATTAGCAATTGAGGCTGCTCTTGGTTCTTCCCAAAACCAACTCTAAGGCAGCAGCTTGGCCTGACAGCCTTGGGCTGGTTCACCTCACTCAGAAGTAAACACATCCTGAAGCTCACAGCCCACCCATTTGCTGTTGTATCCTGTAGGCAAAACTCCACTTGGTCCCACAGTGTTAGGCCAGGATAAACATGAAGAACATGTAGCCACACACTCAACAGAAAGTGACTCTCCAGTTCTTCTATTTACATACCTCTGTTTTGGCTCTTAAAGGATGCACATGCCCTTTGAGGATATTTAACTCAGTCTTTTCAGATCAACATTCGGAGCTGCACCTCCAAGAAAGGGAATTAGATGTGTAATGCTGACTCAGCCTGCAATTTTACAGGATTAAACAGTCTGAAAGAAACCATTAAGCTGAAGAAGACTGAAACATATGTGACAGTACATATGTCAGACACTCACCTCCTCACCATAAAATACATATACACACATATATCAGTACACAGTTCATTATCTCTGACCAAGGTATTATTTCACAGGCGAGCTTGCAACTTCCTCGAAGGGCTTTATGGAGCAGATGTCACTTTAAATCTAGAGAAAGTGTGTCGAGGGCACTAGATTTAAAGCAAGCAAGTGCTCTGCCCTCACTTTCCTGGGGAATTGTGCACACATGTTCACTGTGCTTTGTAATCAGCATGGCTTCCATTTGTGTTCTTAATGAAAAAGAGAGGTCTTATGCAAAAGAAATCTAAATTTGCACATTTTCGGTTTGCATCTCCTTCTGTAAAAGCAGTTTCCATTTTGTTGTGTTACCCTGCATCATTTTAATGTTAGGTTTCTATAAATGAGTTACATACTGAGACTCAGCAAGATTATTCACTCCGATTTATCACTGGTACTTATTTTTTTTAGGGGGGAAGACATGATTTCCTAAGGAATCAAGGCTTTTGTAATTATAAACTCTTATCTGATAACACAGTTCTCTCATGCCTCAGTAAACTTTTTGATCCTTTCACTTCAATTAAATTTAACAGAATTGGAGCTGATTAACCACAAGCTTCCTAAAAGACAGCATCGGGGTGGAGATGCCACGCAGCTTCCTGGTCCCCCTGCTCAAGGAATTTGATGACCAGGTCGAAAAACTTTCAGAAAACAGATTCCTGTGTGCCATATTTTGTACTTCAATGCGGGAAAATGCAAAGTCACATACAAGCAGATATCCTTAGGCTTACCTACTCTGAGCAGCTTGGCCAGCAGCAACACTGAATACACAGCGCTTAAAGAAATGTCCTGAGTTTGTTCATTTAGGACGGCAACAGCAACTGTTGCAATTATAAACCCGCAACCTCCTCACCTTAAATACAGTGCATTATGCCCCATATTCAAGGAACTTTCAGCTCCTAATTTGTGTGACATCGCCCAGGATGTAGGGGAAGGCAGGTGAGCCCCCCTGGGGCCCTTGCTTGGTACAGGGATCGCTTGGATCTCTGGTTAGGACTGTCTTTGTTACAACCGGGGCTTAAAGTCTGAGACCCGGCCCTGGCTCCCACTGACGGCCCTGTTTTGCACTTGAAAGGCAGCATTAGTTGCCGTATCACCCAATCAATCAAAGAGCCTTTTGCATCTGGCAAAGCAAAAGAAGTTAAAGAGGCCTTAAAGTAAGCGTCAATTAGGACAAGAGCAAGAGATGATTTTTCACCTGCTTTTCCACTGATCTGCCTTTTCAAAAGTATTTGATATTCATAAGCATAGCGACCTTATTAAAACACTTCGGCTTCTTTTTTTTCTTTTCTAAGTCATAAAAACGGACTTCGAGACAGTAGAGAAAAAAGAGTGTCCTGGGGGAAATATTTTTGCCCCCTAAAATAGGTTTGGGTTTGTTTCTTTCTTTCTTCCTTTCCCAGACATGCAAAATTCAGAAATATTGCTAGGGTTGAACAGCTACGGAAGAGTTCAACAAAATCTATTCTGTTGTATTTACAATAAAAAAGGAATTTCCATTAAAAAACCCTGAGTTCCATGAGCGTCAGCAAGCTCTAATGGTCATCTTCTGTGTGCTCAGCGAGTGTGGAGAAGATGCCTGTGCTTGTCCCTTCCTAACAGCTAAGAGGAAAAGTGAGTGGAAATCTCGGAGCTGGTGGCAGCTAGGAAAGAATCTATTCTGTTATCAAATACTTGCAGAAACTGCACTCAGTCAGGCAGTCAAAAACACGCCTACTCAGATAAGGGTATCCCTGCAAAGAAATCTCTTGACACTGCTTTGACATATTTACGTTCTTCCGCGATTATTCAGTTGCAATAACTTGGAGCTCCTCTGCTGACACTCCTATCAGCCAGTCCCCAGCCGCACTTGGGGAAGGGAAACAAAACGCTGCCCAGGTGGGTTGAGGTCTGTAGCCCGGCTTTGACTGCACACTGGTGATCCGGGGCAAAGCGAGAGCAAGTGGAGGTTCAACGCCTTTGGAGCTTTAACTGTACAATTAAGAGATTGATTTAATGCGCCCTAATCAAAGACACCGCATGGCAGATAGCACACCCCTGAAGTTACGGTGAGATTATGCTACTCGTAAATCCTATTAGCCTGGACTTGCTGGAAGATCTGCTATCTAGTAGCAAGATACAATCGGCAAATTATTTATTTTAATTAATTCATTGAAGCAAAGAGAAAATAGCCTGGGTCCTATATGTCTACATTTCTTTGGCAGACAGGCAAAGAGGTGCAAGAGTTCAGCGACAGTTTTAAATGGGTGAAAGGATTCCTGCGATGCAGCACAGGAGCAGAGATTGCAGCAGCAGCATCCCTCGGAAATACACACCACCTTCTGCAAAGCAATAAACACCCATCGCTTGAAGCCCACCAAAACCGGGTGGCTTGGAAAACCTCCATCACAAGCCGAGGATGAAGAAATGCCTCCTACCTCCCCAGGTAACCTGCCCCGCTTCGGAGGGGCGGCACCCCCAGGGAGGCGGCACAGAGTCCTCCAGCCCTTCATCATCTCACCGCCGTCCCGACAGCGGGGGTCCAGACCCCGCCGTCTTTCTAACGGGGCTCTAAACCTGCCGTCTCGATAGCGGGGATCCAGTAGGGGTCCAGCCCCCGCCGTTCCGATGGCGGGACGCTAAGATGGGGGTCCTATCCCCATGTCCTACAACGAGGGTCCAGCCTCTCCCATCCCCACACGCAGAGGTCCGTCCCACGCCATCCCGGGCAGAAAGTACTTCCCCCAGCCTCTATACCGAGGAACCGTATCCCGCTCCCCCCTCCTCCCCGCACCCCTGCTCCCACCACGACCCCCCGCTCCGCCCGGAGGATCGTGCAAGGCGGACGGGGGTGCGACGGGGACCGGCGATGACATCGGCCGGGCCGGGCGCTGGCCGGGGGTGTCACGCACGGAGGGTGCAGGTCGTGGGGGGGGGTGTGTGGGGTGTTTAAGGGGTGCGTGTAAACCCGTCGGTGCGGAGCCGGAGGAGGAGCGGCCGGAGCCGGGAAGGGAGAGGGTGGGGGGGCACAGCCCCGCTCGCAACTTTCCGCCGCGCCAAGGGACCCCGGCGGCCGCGCCGGCGGTGGTATCGTATGCAAATACGCACGCTGACGTCAGAGATCATGTGGGTTTTGGCGTAGATCCCCACCGATCGAGGGCTCTTTTTTTTTTTTATTTTTCCTTTTTTTTTTTTTTTTCTCTTTTTTTTTTTTCCTTTTCTCCCCGGTTTTTTTTTTTTTCTATTTTCTTTCCTTCTTTTCCCGTGCGCCACGCGCGTGGCGGAGCGCGCGTGTTTCCCCCCCGCGTTGCGCGCGGCGCGGCGGGGGCGCGGGGTCCCGCGGGCTGGCGCGGCGGCGCGCGGAGGGGCGCGGAGCCCCGGTGCCGCTCCGCACGGGACTGTCGGTGCCGCCGCCCTGGGCGCAGGTAGGAAAACTTCCCAAGCTGGTTTCTCCCCTCTCGCCACCCCCCCCCCTCCCCTTTAACCACCCGCTTCCCCGGCGGCCCCCGCTCCGCACACGGGCACTCGCCGGCGCTCCAGCCCCGGCCGCTCGCACCCAACTTTTCCTCCCGCACAAACTGTCCGGTTCCCGGGACTCCGGCGGCGACCGGGAGAGGGGGAAGTGGAGGGGACCGCGGGGGATGGGAGCCGGGAGGGTTGTTAGGGTGGGCTCTTAATGATTTATCGCTATATGTTTAATTTTTCGGCATGCCGCCTCCTGTCCCCCCTCCC
>WYDI02004746.1:0-10416 GCA_009867235.2 Psittacus erithacus
GCCCTGAGGCTGCTCAGGTATTGCCCTAAGGCTGCTCAGGTATTGCCCTAAGGCTGCTCGAGTATTGCCCTGAGGCTGCTCGGGTATTGCCCTAAGGCTGCTCGGGTATTGCCCTGAGGCTGCTCGGGTATTGCCCTGAGGCTGCTCGGGTATTGCCCTGAGGCTGCTCGGGTATTGCCCTAAGGCTCCTCGGGTATTGCCCTAAGGCTGCTCGGGTATTGCCCTAAGGCTCCTCGGGTATTGCCCTAAGGCTGCTCAGGTATTGCCCTAAGGCTCCTTGGGTATTGCCCTAAGGCTGCTCGGGTATTGCTCTCTGCTCTTGCAGACTATGGCACTGTGCAAACCCTTTCGCACCACTGGCAAGTTTTCCTGATCTCCAGTGAAACGCTCCTTCAAGCTCCCAGTGGAGAGGAGCCATCCAGCTCAGGTGGTACAGCTAGAGATGGCTTGTCCAAGGCTGATCACACCCCAGCTAGAACCATGGACCGGCATATGTGGGGCTCTGTCACTACATATGACGGCATTCCCAATCCCACTTTGCATCCCGACGCAGGCGATGTGCGTCTTCTGTCTAAGAGACCCAAACCGTGCTTATCCCTGCGCTGACCCCGCTCTTCCTTGCTCCTCCAGGCATCTACCTCAACCTCCGATGGGATGCTGACGCTCGACCTGATCCAGGAGGAGGACGCCTCTCCCGAGGACCACAGCTCCTGTGAAGGGAGCTTCCGTGTGGACCTGGACAAGTCGATGGCACATCTCACTGCCGCGCGGCGCCGCTCCGGTCCCGAGGACACCAGGGCATGGGAGAAGGGGCGGACAGGGAGCCTGCCGCGGCGGGATGGGAGCGCGTGGGACAGGGCCGGGCAGCGCAGCGAGGCCATCGACAAGGGCACCGTGTACACCCCGCAGGTCCCCAAAAAGCTGTCGCATTCCGAGAAGAACAAATGTGCCTCCATGGAAGAAATCCTGTCCCGGCGGGACTCTGCCTCCCAGCGCGCGCCGAGGAAGGCGCTGGAGGCTCCCTTTGGCTCAGCAGAGCCCGAGCAGTTGTCCCGGCTGCAGGAATTGGTTGCACTGAAACTGGAAAAAACTCAGGAACTGCTGACGGAGGTGAAGGGCTATGGGGAAGGCAAGAGAAAGCCCAAGGATTCCAGCACCAGCACCACCACCACCACCTCCTCTTCTTCCTCATCCTCCTCCAAGTCGGACTCAGAAAGGATCCTGCAGGAATCGGAGAGGTTGCTGGGGGAGGCTTCCTCCACGTGGAGCCAGGCCAAGAGGGTGCTGCAGGAGATCAGGGAGCTGAGGGACCTGTACAAAGAGCTGGAACTGCAGCAGTCGGACTCGAGAGGCAGACAGAGCTCACAGTACAGGAAGAGCATGATGTGAAGGCAAGCGCTGGGGGGGGCCAGGGGAGGCCATTTGGTCTTTTGGTTTTTTAATTATTATTATTATTATTATTATTAATTATTATTGACAGTGTTCAAAGAGTGGAAAGGTGCCTGTTCCCCCCCGAAACCTGCTCCTCAAGGCTTCACCCCTTCCTTCCCTCCACCGCATCCCCTGGTTGCAGCCGCCCCGTGTTCCAATAAACTCACTGCCAGTTTCATACCTCCTTTCTCAAAGAGCACCCTTTGCACTGCAAGCCCCCAGCTTCTGCCGTGCCTGGAGGGCAGAAGCGAGTCCCTAGGGAATGGCCCTGCATGCCTGGAGCAGCGCTGGGAGCACGGGGGCACGGATGCTCTTGTGCTGGTTGAGCCCCGGCTTTGCTGCTCTCACTCCTGAGCGCAGCAGCTCCTTGACCAAGAGCCTTGTTCCCTCCCTGTGTCCTGGAAGGAGGGGACAAAACCAAAGGTGTCCATCCCAGGAAACCCCCATCAGCCAGGAGCTGTCTTGAAGATGCCTGGAAGCTCTGACCTGGCACAGGTCCCTCCTGTAACCTCCTGGCCTTGGCAGCTCTTGCTCTTGTACATCCAGCCTGTGTTCAACCCAAGCCTGTCCCTTGATGCTTCCCAGACCCGCTTGCAGTGGGAGTTAGCAGCTCGCTGTCTTCCTTTCCATGCAAACAGAGGATGAAAGCCTGGACTCTATGAGCTGCCCATCCGGGCTCTTTAGGGGGGTGTTTTCTGGCTTTTCCACGTTCATTTCTTCTTTTGCCTTTGCTCTGGGGGGAAATGGAAGCATCGGGGTTGTGCACAGGAGCCCCAGGTAGTTCTGGCAGGTTGGGTTCTGTCCTCGTGCGTGCACAGGCTTGGTTTCTGCAACAGATAGCCCCTAAGAGCGGAGTCAGGCGCAGGGAAGTGAAAGCTGAGCCCCTAAGAGAGCTCAGGTACCTCCTGTGGCGATGCCAAGCGCTTGCCGAAGTTGGTGGCTCAGTTTTCAGGCCCGCGAGCAGGAAGACAAAGAAAGGAGGAGGTGAAGGCGCCTCCCAGCTCCCAAAGCCCAACCTTTACTCCTTGTTTGCTGATGAAAGGATCCCAGTTCCCTTCCCTGCCCTGCGAACAACCCAGGGCAGCACTGACCCCTCGGTCGCTGCGGTTCGCTCTTCCTGGTTGACCTCCCTTGGGAAGGACGTTGGTTGCTCACTTGGGCTCACGATGCTGGTGGGGAAGCACTGCTGAGGGGTCCGTTACTGCTTCTCCCACTGTCCTGCTGGGGTCACTTCTGGAATCATTACTGGTGCTTCCTGAGGATCTCGCAAGTTACAAAGCTCAGATGTGGCCCTTGCCACAGCCCATCACTTGTCCTCCTGCTCTGAAGAGGCAGCACCCTTGTCACAGCGCTGCGTGTTACAGGTTGGACCTGTCCCTTATCCAGCAGTTTGCTTCCTTCCCATTTGTTTTCCTTACTTTTGCTAGCACTTGAAGGATCCGTTTGGATGCATCAGAGGAAAACCCATAATCCTTAAAAGAGGGTAAAAAGGAGCCTCTCTGATAAAGCCCTTCAGCTCTTTGATGGGGAGAACAAGAGAAACATGCAGATGTTTTCCAGATGCAGCACATCCAGACCTGGAGGTTTGGAGAGCACTGGGCTGGGAGGGGTGTGGGTTGTGACTGCTCCATGGACTGCTGTCAGCATGAAGCATGGAAATCTCCCTGCTCCTCATCTTAAACGGTCTTAAGCCTGTCTTAAGCAACACGGTGATAACAATGGAATCGCAGAGCCATGCAACGGGTTGGCTTGAAGGCCCCTTAGAGCTCATCCAATTCCAGCCCCATCAGGCAGCACAAGAGGGGATTTAGGACTGGTTTCTAAACAAGATCCCAGATCTGATCCATCTCCCTCCCTGCTCCCCATCTCAGCTGAGTAGGATCTTGCGAGGATTTGCCATTTCCCAAATCGATTGGAAACGTTCCCTCTCGGAAAGCATCATCTGTGGCAGAGCCCAGGGCAAAGGAATCGTTTCGGAAGGAAAATCCAGGAGTTTTCAGAGTAGAAAACCTCTATTTTTCACTTGGGAATATTTTTGTATTTTAGAAAATGTGCATTTTCCCTTGAAACTCCCCTCAGAAAACATTTCCCCTTCCCAGCTGCCCCCTTCCAGAAGCCTGATGCTGGTTTTTCCCCACAGGCAATTTTTACACTGCTCTCATTCGATCCCAAATTCACCTGGAATGGTGGAATTCTTCCCCAGGCAGATGCCTGGATCCAGCTGGGTCTGAGGAGCAAACTGGGAACACTTCAATCCAGGAGCCCCAGGGATGCACCAGAGCCAGCCTAGAGGCTCCTGCACACGATGCGATGCTCACATCATTCCTACATTAGGAGCCTGTGACTCGAGATGCTGCACAGATGGAAAGGATGGGAACCTCTCCCCTCTTCTCCCACCTGGAATTCTGCCCTCTTGGGATTCTCTTTTATTTCGTTTTGCAGAGTTTTCCCCTCTGCCAATCCCACGGTTGGGATTAGAGACAAAAAGCCCACGACGAGCCAGAGTGGCATGTGGATGCAAACATGCCAGTCACATCGTGCTGCCGCTTCTTCCCTCCCTGAGCATGGGAATGACGAGGAAGCGTGGCTGGGAATGCTGGAGGGGACCATTCCAGAGGGAGGGAGAGGTGGGTTGAGCCTGTTTCCTCCCACCTATTCCTTGACAGATCCCACTTAGAGACACTATTTAGCCATATAAGCAGGGGAGGAGGCACTGAACTTCATTCCCATCCTTCTTTTCTCAACTGAGCCACATTGGGAAGGACTGAGTAGAAACTTTGCTCTTTTTTGCCTTTTTTCCCCCTAAAATCCCTACAAACTGCAATAATAAACGGATTCAGCCACACTTGCACTGATTCTCTGGAGTCTCTTCTCAGCGGGGAGGGCGGATGCATGGGAACCGCCTGCATCCCAGTGTGTTCCTGCCCCAGGGAATGGGGAGGAATTGGTGGTGCTGGGAGCAGCTTGGGAATGGCTTTGTGGTTTCACCAGAACACCCCCACATCATCGAAATCCTTGGAATCCTTTCCAAAGGTTCCAAGGTTTCAAAGCCTCAAACACTCCTGGAAAAGTGGGATCCTTTTCAAAGGCATCTTCCAGTGGGAATTGCTCTCAGCGCCAGGCAGGATTTCCCAGGAAGTGAATAAACCAACGCTGAGAATGAGCAGTTGTCCCAGTCCCGGGTCTCTCCGCACCAGGGTGAAGGGCAGGGTCCACTTGGAAGCTGAGAGCTTTTGGAATTTGCTTTTCTGTCTCCTTGGTGCTTAAACCTTTCCCTCCCATCTCCTTCCCTCCTGCTGCACATGCCTGGGATGCTTCCCAGCCCAGCAAGGGCAAATGTGCCAGGGGAACAAGCAGCACCGGGTCCTTTGTACGGAGGCAGCTCCAGAATCCAAAGAGCAGGATCCCTTTGGGCTCCGTGCGCCGCGCAGGGAAGCTCCAAGCCTGCTTCCCAAGGCTTGCACTCAGCGTGACCCCAGCACTACAGCACCCAAGAGCATCTGTGCCAGGGAGCACCCATGGTTGGGGTCATGGAAGAGGGGAGAAGGCTCCTGAAGGGGAGACCTCAGAGCAGCTCCAGTGCCTGAAGGGGCTGCAGGAAACCTGGAGAGGGGCTTGGGACAAGGGATGCAGGGCCAGGCCAAGGGGAATGGCTTTAACCTGCCCGAGGGGAGGCTGAGATGAGCTCTGAGGCAGAAGCTCTGCCCTGGCCATGTCCTTCCCTCGGGATAAATAAGGAATGGGTTCTGGATGAAGGGAACTGTTTGTATCTGAGCTGCAAGAACCCGCAGTGAACAGAAGGCCCTGGGAAGGAGCCAGCAGTGATTCCGGTCCATAGGCAAAGCATCATGGCATGGCTGGAGCTCGTTGCTCTTTGAAGGTGCTGTCTCTGTGCTCCAGGTCAGATTTGCAACCATGATACAAGTTCTTGGTGCTCCCTGGATCAATTCTTTTCCTTTTTGACTTGTTTTCCAGGTTTTCTTTTCTTCTTCTTAAAAAAGGGGGATTGGGAGGCGGGGAAAGGAATGGGCTCCTCCTTTGGGGAAAACCATCTGCACTGATCCTTCTGTAAGTGAAACATTCCCTATGGACAGACCCTGGGCCACGGCTCAGTCTGCTCTTTGCTTTGATTGATTTTAAGGCTGCGATGAAAAGAACTTCCTAAATTGAAGGAAAATGATGAAAACCCAACAAAACAAGCGCTTTTCTTCCTGGTTGCTGCATCACTGGAACCAAGTGATGTTCCCAGGCCTTTTCCCTGCGGATGAGCTGGATCGCTCCACAAACTCATTTGCCATGGAAGGGCTCTGCTCCCCATCCAGATGAGATGGACCCAGGCTGGGCAGATCCCGTGTTTCCTGCACCAAGCTCATCTGGAAGTACTGGAAGCAGCAGCTCCCTCCTTTCCCCAGGCTGGGTTGAGCCTCATGAGGAACACGGAAAAGCAGCAGCAGTAACTCAGAACCCAATGCCAGCCCCCTCTGTGAAGCAATAGGAACCACAAAGCCTCTGAGAAGAGGTGTCGAGAGTCAATGGGGAGTTCTCTGTGCCTGCTGATGTCTCCAGCTTTCGGGAATCTCACTCCTGGTCCCCCTCTTCTTGCCATAGAAATCATTCAGCTTCCCAAAGGATCCGGTTCTGGCCATTTATTCTGGTCTTTACTTCCAAGATAATCTCAGCATCCCAGTACCGGCTTCAGGTCCCCTTCCTGTCCTTGTTCCTGCCTCTGATCACATCTCTCTACCCTTTGCTGGTCTTCTCCACCTCTGCCTCTGTGCCACCTCCCTGCCAGCCCCTTAGCCCCCTGCCTTTGATGGCAACTCCAAAGACACCGGCACAGGGCAATGAATCCTAATGGAGCTCCAAAGCTAAAGGGAGCACAGCGATTGCTTTGTGCCTCCCACATGGGGTTGTGGGTCTGTCCATGCAGGAATAACAGAGGGCACTTGGCCAGCAGAGGAGCAGCAGGCTGCCATTCCCAGGAAGGGATGCTTGCATTGTGCAGTTGGCTCTGCGGACATTAAAGCTGGATCATGACAAGGATGCAGAGCTCCCTGCGGAGCAGCACAGCACAGAACCATCCTGAACCTGCTGATGGGCAAGGAATGCTGCTGAGAGTTGAGTCTTGCCAATGGGAAGCAGGGTGCTTCCATCCTGGAGTCCTGAAGTCCTGGAATCCTGTTCTAAGTCCCGGAAGACAGGAAAACCTAGAGCTTGGTTTGAGCTACGTTCGGCTGAATAAAGCGCAGTGGGAACAGAGCTGCTTCCCTAAAAACAGAAGGAAAAAGGGAAAACCTCTGTCTCCGCCTATGCACACGTGGACAGTGACCAGGAGTGCACACGTGTGAATGTGTGTGCTTGTGTCTCAATAGGAAGGAGCCATGGTTTTTGCTGTGCTGGATGGATGGAGGGAGGGAGGGATGGAGGGATGGAAGAATGGATGGATGGAGGGATGAAGGGATGGATGGATGGATGGATGGATGGATGGATGGAGGGATGGATGGAGGGAGGGAGGAATGGAGGGATGGGTGGATGGATGGAGGGATGGATGGATGGATGGATGGATGGATGGATGGATGGATGGAGGGAGGAATGGAGGGATGGGTGGATGGATGGAGGGATGGATGGATGGATGGATGGATGGATGGATGGAGAGATGGATGGACGGGTGGAGGGATGGGTGGAGGAATGGGTGGGTGGATGGATGGGTGGGTGGATGGATGGGTGAGTGGATGGATGGGTGGCAGCACACATAGAGCCAAGCAGGATTCTACCACAGCAGCTTCTCTGGAGCCTGTGAGCACTGCTGGGGCCTCAGCTGGGACAAGGGCTGGTTCAGCACTTCCCGCTGGACATTAACGTGCTGCTGTCTGCTCCTGATGAACTGCCAGCAGCTCCTCAGCACTTCCTGACTCTGGCACCTAACTCCTGGGCCTGAGCTCCAGGGCGGAGTATCTCCAGGGGAATCCTGCCTTTTCCTGCATCCTGGTGAGCCGTGTGGGGGTCTCCCCTGTTAACACTCCGGGGCTGCTCGCAGGATTTCCTTCCTCTCGGAACTATTTGCAACCCACCTGAGTTTGCCCTTGGACCCGGCAGCCAGGCATTTCTGCCTTCCGCCGCCTTTTTCCCTGCTGTATTTCATGGAGCTCCATCACACGAAGTGCTCCCGGCCCCTCCAGCTCTTCACTTCTCTCTGTTAGGTACTGCTCTTAGGCTCTAATTGCCATCCCTGCGCTGAGCCTCTGCAGATGGACTTTCTTGAAGGAGGAATTACGGCTTTTGGCAACTTCCTGCAGAAGCCTCATCCCTGTTAATTTGTGTCTTTCCCTGTGGAATCTTTCCCTGTTGGTTTGCATTCCCAGTTTCCCTCCTCTCTGGCAATCAGTGCTGCAGCAGCACATCCCATGGTGCTGTTACCCCTGTTTGCCTGGTCTGAACTCTTCTAATGTCACCTTTGGTGCCAAAGCTCAGCGAGTCCCTGTCCTCTCCATGTTTTGGTGGAAGCTGAAGGCATCTGCAGCAGCTCCCGGGCTTTGCATTTGATGTCTTGGCTGCTTGGTCTCCATCCGGATCGCGCGGTACAGACTCCTCTGCTTCCCCACTCTTCCCTCGCGCAGTTTCCTGCTCTTCCTTTACTCCCTGGAGGAGATCTGGGAGGATCCTGGCTTTCTGCACCTCCTTTCCATATCTGCTCTGGAGCACAAGCCAAAGCTGCCAGGAAATGGCAGCTGGGATCAAAAGTGAGAGGAATTCCAGCAAAGTGATGGGAAAGTGGACACATGCACATTGATGTGTGTGTTGTAAGCATGCTTTTACCATAGAATCCTGGAACGGTTTGGGTTGGAAGGGAGCTTAAAGCTCATCTGAAGCCACGGGCAGAGACCCCTTCCACTGGAGCAGGGTGCTCCAAGCCCTGTGTCCAACCTGGCCTTGAGCACTGCAGGGATGGGGCAGCCGCTGTCCCCATCAGGACGAGCGGACGCTGCCGGGGCAGTCGAAGCTGCAGTAAGAGGTGCGTTGACAGCCTGGCTCCTGCGCCAAGTGGCCGCTGTCAGGAGCCCGAACACAGGGGCTCAATTGTGCCGCATGGAGCAGTCGGCATCCCAAAAATGCTTCCGGTGCACTGGGATGAATCCAAGCGCCAGGAACGCTGCTCTGGGCCGGCAGCTCCTCTCAGCAATTCCTTGGCAACTGTGCCCAAGAAACCGGATCTCTGTGCCCCGGCGTCCCCTTGTCCCTATGCAATAATAACCCCTCGCCCACCTGTACGAGGCTGCACGGTCTGGCTGGTTTAACCGAGCCTTTTGCTCTGCTTTGCAGCAGCTCTTCCTGCCCAGGGGCATAACGGCTTTGAGCCAATCCTTCCCACTCCTCTGCATGCTTGCGAGAGGGCAGACAAGGCAGAGGTCAAAGTGCTGGAGCCCAGACCCTCCTGACGTCAGTGCCTTGGGAGCTACGCAGATGAATGACTCCTGCTTCTCCCAGCGCTTCCACTGACAGCAAGGAGCCATTCCGCAGCGCTGGGCTCAGAAGAAGGAGTGCACACGCCTGGCAGCAGACAGAGGGTATCATTGAGAGCCGGGAGAATCAGAGCCTCACGGTTTGACACTGAGCACTGTGCAAAGGGTTGGCATTAACTGCGCTTCCCGGCAGGGACGTGGACATCATTATCGAAAGGACTAGCTCGCACCAGATGGACTTAGTCATGGCAAGTGCATAGAGAAGCTGTGTGAAGAGGGAAAGATTCCCTAGAAGGCAATGATTAGCCTGAAGGATGCAGGCAGCCTGCTAGGTGGCAGAACGATTCTTTCCTTCCATGGAGAGCCTGAAGCCCTCAGCTTCATCCATCACACTTGTGCTGCAGGCCCTGCACCAGCTCCATCGCCCTTCTCCAGCACCTCAATGTCTCTCTTGTAGAGAGAACTGAACACAGGGTTTGAGGGGCACAGGCACTGCCCTGGTCCCGCTGCCACACTGGTGCTGGTCCAGGCCAGGATGCTGGGGGCTTAGCAGGCTGCTGAGTCAGCTTGGTCCTCAGGGAGGGACCTTTGTATGCAAGGGGAAGACAGAGCAGAGAGCAAGGAATCAAAAGGGGAACCCCAGCTCTGACCCTCGCAAGCTCTCACCATCGCTTCCCTGGTGCCTGTTGCTGCAGTGCCCACACAGGGCTCTGCAGGGAGGAAACATCAAGCAATGCTGAGTGTTGTGCGAGATGGAGGAGCAGCAGCGCCTAAAGCAGAGGCAGCAACTGGGAGGCGAGCCTGGCTGCATCCCTGTTTATGCTCTAGCATAAGCAAGTCACTTGATTCCTTCAGAACAGCCTCCCCCTTCCTATGAGCCAAGCGTTCTTCCCTCCAGCCCACTTGCTGCTATATATAACCACCGCGCTGTCTACCCTGTAGTGCAGTCCAATCTGGGGGTCCTGCTTCCCAGAAAGCCGGGGATGGCATTCCAAATCCCAAGCTTCTTGGAAAAGCAGGGTTCAGATGCCTGCTGCCGGGTACCGCTTGGCACAGGGTCACTTCGGGTTTGCCTGTTGACAGGGAAGGAAAAGGGTAAAGTTCGATGGAGAAGCGCGGCTCATCACAACATCTGAGCCCCGCGTGGCAGGGAGAGCATTGGGAGAATCAGTTTCCCTCTCCTTGCTCAAGTAAGGGAAGCAAATTTGCCTCTGCCATCTGCTCCCTCCCTCCCTTCAGTGAAGAGTTCACCTACCAGGCACAGCAGAGTCCTGCCTGTTCTGCCCTTGGGTTGGGGCATCCCCCTCATGTCCTGTGCCAGGAAGGTGGATTTGTCCACAGGATCTCAAACAGAGCCCTACCATTGGGGAGAATCGGTGCCTGTGGATCCCTGTGGGATGCGGAGCTGCTGGAGAGAGGCACAGAGGAGCCACGGAGCTGCTGCGAGAGCTGGAGCAGCTCTGCCATGGAGCCAGGCTGAGAGAGCTGGGCTGGGGCAGCCTGGACAAGAGAAGGCTCCTGAAGG
>WYDI02004747.1:0-23991 GCA_009867235.2 Psittacus erithacus
ATCAGGGGACTGGAGCACCTCCCGTATGAAGACAGGCTGAGAAAGTTGGGGCTGTTCAGCCTGGAGAAGGCTGCGTGCAGCCTTCCAGTATCTGAAGGGGGTTTATAAGAATGCTGGAGAGGAACTCTTTATTAAGGACTGTAGTGATAAGACAAGGGGTAAGGGGTTATAACTTAAACAGGGGAAGTTTAGATTGGATAAAAGGAAGAAGTTCCTTACTGTAAGGGTGATGAGGCACTGGAATGGGCTGGCCAGGGAAGCTGTGAAAGCTCCATCCCTGGCAGTGTTCAATGCCAGGTTGACCAGAGCCTTGGATGACAGGGTTTAGTGTGATGTTTCCCTGTCCATGGCAGGAGGGTTGCAACTTGATGATCTTAATGTCCTTTCTAACCCTCAGTCTTCTGTGATTCTAAAGAGTAATTAAACTCTGATGCTTCTTCTTGAACTTAGTAGGGGACACGGATGCTCGCCACTTTGCGGATTTCCCCTTCTTTTACAGAGTTGAACAAAAGTATGCTCACTAAATGATTGTAAAAATTCATTGTTCCTTACAAAGTTTTAGCATAGCTTCGACAAAGGGGATCGAGGGGAAGGCTGTTAGGCTTTGGCTGGAAACCAGTATTTCAGAACAATGCTAATCAAACTACTAATGACTGTCTCTTGGATAAGCATGGCCAGCATTGTTCTTTGCAAGAAAATGTACCACCACTGCAAAAAAAACACTAAACCAGGATTCTTCTGGCTACAACTGGTGGTGAAACATGTTGGTCAGTAGCACCATTCTGATGGGGAAGACCTAATGCTTTGGATATTTACCTGAATATCATCTGTGCCTCCTCCAGCAATGCTGCTTTTTGCCAGCCTTGCTTCCTTCCAAGAAAACATGATAAACTGCGGGAAGAACTTTTCAGTGCCAGCTAAATGAGCAGCAGGTCAGCTTGAAGTATAATAGCTATAAGCTCTAAGCATGATAATATAATAGGACATTTCTAAACACCCAAAAGATTGTGCTTCATGTATAAGCTGCTTTAAATGGTATTAAACCAAACTTATCTACTGCTAATACCAACGCTGACATTGCCCTGGATTTATAATGCATTTTCAAAGGTCATTAATATTGTCATCACCAAATCTCCAGCATTCCTCAGAAAGCAGAAAATCTTTGTTTCTGATATTTGCTCTGATAGCATCAAAGAGAAATATGTCTTTTTTTTTTTTTTTGCAAGCACTTTTGACTCTCTGTTCAAGCCAGAAGTAAACTACATATATTCTGAACCTCAGACATCCCACGAGACATGAGCTCAGGTTTTTAAGCAATCTTCATCTACTGTAAGTTCAAACTATTTTAAATGTTTCTAGGAAGACTTCTAAGTGCAAGTTACTTGTGCTGTCAGAACACTTGGTGTTACGGAAAAAGAATACGAAAATCAAAACACTCTTCGTTCTTCCATGTGCACTCTCCATCATACTGACATCATTCCTTCATTCTGGGGCATATTCAGCCCACCGTTATCATAGCTGAGCATCAAAACTGTTCCTAGGCTTCCCTTATTCACTCCAGGTACAAAGGAAGAAAACATTATTTCTCCTGTGGAGACCCCGTCTTGATGTCCCTAATGAACACTCTCTAAGCCATCTGGGGAGTTCTCAAGAATGGAGGAAATGGAAGTGCAGAAGGCCTGGAGCATGTTGTAGCAGGCCAAAGCGCAGGTGGTGGCATCAGGTTCCAGTAGCCTCGCATCAGACTGACTCTGAACACAAACCTCTTTATGAAGAAAATAACATACGCATTTTAACACTGAAATTATACAATAAACCAGATGCACTGATGAGAGCTGTCATCATGTGGGAGCACCTCAAGCAAATAAGTCAGCATAATTACTCTCAGTACTGTAGTGAGTGGCACTCACATCTACCTCCATTCTATTCTCTACCCTGTTTATAACAAGTAATCTTACAACAGTTTGAGAGAAGTGGCAATAATATCTACAGAACAAGACTGCATGTATCCAATATTTACTTAAAAATCATTCTAAAATGCACTAAAGGTGAGATGAACAAAAAGGTGAGAAAATCTGGTAGGACACTCTAACAAGACTTCAATAATTGCACAAAAAAACTGTCAGCATTCTCAGGGAAATAGGGTTACAGCAAATCAAATTTAAAAAGAAGCCCAAACAAACCTTCCTGGTCACTTTGAAGAGTTTAATCCAAACATTATGCTGTAACCAGCTAAAGACAGGATTCATTTTCTGGTGTTTTCCTTGGAACTAGGATGAAGTTGAAAATTAAATGCTCAACAGCTTTGCTCAGGGAGAGGAAGGTCTGTGGAACTTGAAGCCTAATGCATTAGATGTTCAATGAAGAGTTGTAACCAAGATGCTCACTTGACCACAGACCTTTGGCTCACTCAACCAGTACTGGAAAAGGTATTATAGAACTTGCAGACTTGTACTTTGCAACTGTACATCCCATCTGCCCAACTTTGGAAACATCCCAAGTAAAAGAAAATAACAGCAGTAAAGGAACATCTCAGCTTTCTTATTTGATTTTTCTAAAGTGTATCTTTTGTGCAACTCACGTGCTTTGCCCATAACACCCTTGGGAGCATTCAGAGTGGCTGTAAGAATCACCGAATCTGTCTTGTGCTTGCCTTCATCCACTTGGCTGTCTCACAGGCAACCCAAGGCTTGACACACAGAATATGCTTGTGAGAGTCTAATAAGCTCAAAAGGGCATATTTCAGCCATATCTGAAGCTGCTATTCTGGCAGCACAGCAGGTAGGGCAGGTTTTGGTAGTATATAGCATAGAAATATGTGTAATACAAAGCTGTTGTTCATGGAGAAGCAAAGGTACTCATTCATACCACTAAGCTTTCTTTATTGAGAAAAGTATCACGAGGCAAGAGAAAAGGAGAGTCCAGGGCCACTTCAGCTAAAGCAAAAAGATAACGCAAACCCTCAAGTAAAGCTGTAATCTAAAATGCATCAGTCGGTATCTAATGAGTATAATATACATCCTAATGTATTCTATACTGACTGGAATTTTCTTCATTCAGAGGCTCCTGCTTAGACACATGAATATAGCTCTACATGGTATTAATCAGGGAGGATCACACTTAAGTCAGAGGAGCTCCACTGAGGCAGTGGTGTTACACCAGTTGCATTGTGATGTGAAAAAGACATTGGCAACAGGATCAAGCCTTGTGTTTAAATCAGTCCCCCACAGAAAACCTTATGTGTAAATAGCCAAGGGTATAGCACATTAAAACTACATTATAAAAAGAATAAAAATGCCATGCTTTATTTTGTAGCTGTCGTAACCTCTTTTTTGTCATTTGCCATGTGCAAGTCTGGAAGAGCCTCTTTGTTCAGGCCAAGGAGGCTGGCATGAGGAAAGGGAGGTGCCTGGTCACTAAATATGAGATCCCGTTGCTAATACTGATTGACTATTCTTTAAAGAGATCCATCTGTTTATTTTTTGACATATTCAGAATAGTAGCTTGTTACATTTTTACAAGAATCTTCACGATCCAAGAAAAGCAAAACCTCATGTAATGAAAGAATAAGAGAGAATACTTACTAAGCAATCCCATCCATGCTGCACACTTAAACATCTATCTCCAAAATGGCTTCAGCCTGTTCCATTCACAGCTATCAAATTTCTTTGCTTCAGGGGGAAGGGGTAGGAGGCTACTTATTTCCCTACAGTTTCCCAAAATATGCATAAAAGTAACATCTCTTAAGTCCAGAATAAATCTTCTGTTCTTGTGAGTCAGTATGAAATGCTGCCCTTTGTAGCTGTATTACAAACAGCGGGTTCCTTCAGTCAAACTCCTCAGCTGCCACTGCAAGAACTTTAGCTGAAGGCAGGTGCTGAGGTATGAAGCTACGTTAGGGCCAGTCTATAATAGTAGGTATCTTTGGATAACAACAGTTCTGAGTTGAGTGTGGAAGTATAGAAGATGCACTGCCAAAGGTCAAAAAGAAAGCAACATCCCAACATAAAGACTGGGCCATTCTTCCAGTATTAAGTGTATGATTTCCTGACAACAGAAAGGGGCTTATTCAGCTTGTAGTGTGTACGTACACACATATACATATAAGCTTTTTCAAATGCATTAAATAGCCAGGAGCATAATTTCTTAGCGAAAGTATCATTTCTTGGTGAAACCAATATGAAGTTATTCAGAATCCAGTGCTTCTGGTTTAACCTAAAAAAGAACTAAACCTAACTATTCACTAATCAGCATTGCCTCTTTTTCTGGCTTAAATCAATATTACAAAAGATTATATGCCTTCCTGATTTATAAAGCCAACTCTATTCTCAATTTTGAGGATGTATATTACCCATTGACAACATCCATGCATAAATATTTACACAGTATCTAATATACTATTTAAATAATGCAATGACAGGATGAGGTTGCAACAACCAAACCTGTTTCTGAACTAAGAGACAGTGTGAATTCATAGACATATGTATGATCAGAGTAAAAGTTTAGTACTAAGATTAGGCTCCTGAGAGTTTTATTTAATTTTTCAGAGGCAATATTATTTTCAACAAGGTCTGCTATGGTGCCTATCACTCATTTTAGGCAGCTGTAGGTTCAGTATACTACCTGTATACAGCTGTAAGCAGGTCAAGTAGATAACGCAGTTAAATGCCATTACCATTGACTTCCAAATAATTGCTTTTTTTAATTGCCATATAACTACACAAATGAGAAGCACTTATATGGAGAAGTACTTATCCTATAGTCATACAGAAATATATTACAACTGATGTAATACAGACGCTGCTGAAATTTTCCTGTGTCTGCAGATGCTCCAGACTCACAGTCAGTAAAATCAAATGATCATCAGGATTCAGAAGCAGAAATTGCCATTGAAACAGTTGATTTTAGCAGCAGAATACAAGCTGATGTGCTTCCTTTTCAGTTTCAAAATGAAAGAGCAGTCAGCCACTTTCACAGTGCTCAAGAGGTGCACAAACCCCAAATCTCTTCTGTCTTCAACTGCAAACTGCTTGTGCCTGATGGAAAGCAGAGCACAATCCTGCCTCCCATCACAAGCCTCCACTCCTGCCTTCACTCCAAGCACAAAGGGCAGTACCACAAGATCCCGTTGCTCCCTACTCCATTGCCAAAATCTCTCCATTGATCTTCTACAATGCACTGGTGCTCTGTCAGCCCAAAAATAACACTGGTGTTATGCTTCAAATTTAGGATTTGAAACAATACAAAATTTACTGGATAGCAAGAGTCCTACTGATTAGCAGACAGAAATGGATGGAACTCTGAGTGCTCTATTACATGAAGGCTGCTCTTTGTGTGCTGCCAATTTGCAATATAGGTGGAAGGAGGTCTTGGCACAGAAAACAGAGAAGACCTCTGGTTTCCTAGGCTGGAAGGGATGCATCTTTCAAAACTATAACTTGGAAAAAGATGTATCATTCCTCTCTCCGTCTACAGAGAAGTGCTGATGCTTTGCAGAGGCCACTGCTAATTTCTGTAGCTCAGAAGAGTGCTCCTCATAACAGGCAGGATATACAGACACACTGCGGTGGAGAAAATGTATTTCCCTTCAGCTGTGTAGCAAATGTATTTCCCTTCAGCTGTGTAGCAGTGAAGACATCTTGATCCCAGAGACAGTGTTCCTCAGTCTTCAGATGGACCCAAGTCTATTAGTTACAATTGCAAAACTACGTTTTTTTAAAAAAAGAAAACAAAGAGTAAAGATACACCTGAGAATGCAAATGTATCTTAAAGTGTATCCTTAATGCCCTCTGAGCTTCAGAATGAATTGTGCTGGAACTTAATGTGCCAAAAGCCTCTGTGAAGCCAGGCATCCCCTCACAAGGCCATCACCATTTTTGATGGAAAACTTGTGATATAAACTATTATGTATAGCTGCATCAGTAAATCTCGGCTCTTCTTCAGATGAGCCTGAAACAACAGAGTAGAGCTGTTTGCAAGTATGAAAAACTGTAAATCTGTCACTTATTTCAGAAAGATGAGAAATAGAAATTTCAGTTGTGGTCCAGCTGCATTACTGCCAAACAACACGCCAGAGTCATGTACTGCAAGGGAATAAAATACAACTAAGATAGATATGATAAAAAGCAGTTTCCAATACCTGCTTTCATCGGAAGTGTGGTTCATTCCTGAGAACAAAGGACAACACCTCGATCATGAGATGCCCTTTCCTTCTGGAGGCCAATGCTGTCTTACAAGAATATCTTCTTGGAAAAGACTGCATCTGTTGTATCTGGATTAGAAATAACAGTACTTTGTTCACATATAAGTTGACTTACATTTACTAACTAGTAGACATCATACACTAGTGCTTGGTTGGACAAGGAGAGGGGAGAGCCTGCCAAGTACAAGGCCATTTTGATTTCAGCCAGGAAGAACCCCCGGGTTGGTTATTAGATGGCTTCCTTATTAAATACCTACGAACCAACCTCTCTTTACAGCGTTCTGAACACTTCAACTTCCATTTCTCTTCTCACACAAGAATAAAACATAAGGACTTTTGCTGGAACAATTTGACAGTATTTGCTCACACCTTACCCAGCCCTTCGTGCTTCTGTTCCACTACTGGGGCTTCCTCCATCTGCAGCCTGTAGAGCAGCTCCTCTGGCTACAAGGCAACTGGTGCCATGGTTTCTTCCTAGCAGAACAGATGGTCCATTCAGTCAAGTCATGACAGGGATTGATTTCTAGAGCAATGCATATATATATAAATATTGCCATCAAAATTGGGGAAAAAAAAAATCCAGTGTTTGTTTCCAGGTATAAGAGCCATCCAGACTTCTTAAAGTGGAGTTCATTAATAATGCTTCACCAATGGCATTGAATTTTGTCCCATCAACACAACCATGGTCATTAGTTATTGAAGAATAATCTTTCCTGACATCTAATGGGAAAGATCTCTCAGTATGTGAATAAAATCAATTTCTAGCACACATGTAATTCTTATCTATTTGTTAACAAACTGTTAACTGATAATTGACATGAAATGGTGTGTATGCAAAAGGCAGAAACAAAAAACACAGAACTATTTCAATCTCAAGTATCTGCAGAAGAATCCCAATTAAGACAGTCACAAAACTCTTGCTGCTGTCTTGTTGCTCCAGTGGATGAAGATTGTTGTCCATAATCTATGTCTCTAATGCATCAGTAAGGCAACTAAAGAAGTCAAACTAAAAGAAAACCAGGTTTTGAAATTCTGGAAATGTGCCATTTTAACAATTTTAAACCAAATAAGTCCTGGTTTTGCAGTTAAAATGATTTTCTTCTGTTCTGTTGAAAATTTATTTAGTAATTCAAATATTTAGTGACTTCTTAGTCCCCTCCTCCTTCTTTTGTATTTTTATTACTATACTATTTGGAACACAGCTACAGATAGCCTTTAGGGGACTAAAACTGAGGAGTTTCTTCAACCAAATCAACCCAAAATTGTTCTTGAAGGTTCATGAAATCAAAATATTAAACATTTACACCTATACTTTACTATGGCCTTTGCATGTCAAATAGATTAGTCACTGATGATGTTGAAACTGTTATGGCAAACTGAGTTGTTTGTTTTTTTAAATAGATAATATATTCAAAAAGCTTAAGAGCAGTCAGAGGCCACTCCTTTGTTTCAGCATCCAGCTTTTCCAATCATCTTTTCTCAAGAACACAAGACACAGTAGCAAGAGAAAGTTGAGCTTATTCGAATCAGCACAAGTTTTACATTTATCAAATTTAAGACCAGAAACGACTGCTTGATAAAGCCATCTGAATGCCTATATATGACAAGCTATCAACTTTCCTCTGGGCTCTTTTATCATGCTCCATTTATTGCAGCTAAGTGACATGATGTGTTTGGCTAAAGCAGATCTTGCAGATGGCCCTATAGCTGAGGAACAGCCAAGATATTTATTAAGGCACAACATGCATATATGGAAGTGAGCCATGAAGAAAGCTTAAGACACACACAGAAACATAGGTAAGTAGTCATTTACTACAATCTAAAAACTAAAACTCTGCCTTTGGACACAAAACCATCAGCTTTCCCTGAAACAGCTGAAAAACTATACCATGATGTTCAGACCTTCTAGTGTTAGAACATCACAACGATGCTGTCCTTGCTATGCTGCCAAACCAGCTCTGTGGGTGGAAGACGTACTAGCACAGGGGTAATTCTCTCTTATGATTAATGAGATGGTTTAATCTTGCAGAAGGAATGCCATTTGTGACCATTGTAGTGATTGTTGGCAATAGTATATGCCATACATATACTTAAAGCCCTTTGTAGTGTGGGCTACAAGCTTTTTATCAGAGAAACTGTTCAATGGAATTATAAAGATGATGGTTGAAAAAATCATGAAATAGCAAGGCCTTTCTTCCAAACATGTAGGAAAGCAACACCATGCATGCTTACGTGTTTATACACTCTTCCATGAACAGAAGTACATGAACTGAAGTACACGAACTGAAGTACACGAACTGAAGTACACTGAGGTCTTTGGGGGAGAATGGTCTCCTTAGTTCTCAAAAAGGGAATTCCAGCATTGTAAAATTGTGATAGAAATATGACTTCTAGTGACAGAAACATGTAGAAACAGTACTACAGTCTGTAATTTTTTTTAAATACTTTGAGATAATCTAGCCCGATTCAGACTGGTGCTATGGTCATCCTTACTCCTAAAGAGTTCTTTGTAATGGCATTTGTGAAATTACAGACCTATAGCTCTTAGGGCTGGAAAGGACCACATAGAACATCTCATGTTCCCTTCTCTTTAGTACAACTATATCATTTCAGTCAGCTGAGTCTCCGTTGTTTGCTAAAGCATACTGTCCTCTCTCAGTTTGCAGACTTCAGGAACTGGTAAGCTCACTGTTCCTCTTAGTGACTTGTTCCAGTGGCTTATAACTTCATTGTTAGCAACTGAGGAGTGTAACACTAATTTAGGTGACAACCAGAACTACTCAGAATAGCTCTACCTGTTTAAACGATGGTACCAGAGATAATGAATATCCTCCTCAGCCGATCTGTTTATCATAAAAACAACAGGGCTTTAAAAAGTATTTTTTTAAAGCAGCTACTACTTTTGTGAACTTTTCACTTTGTTTCTCATCAGCTTTCTGTACTTTCCATGCAGCCTTCCTTCATGATAGAATGGAAGCTGCCTTCTCACAATGAAAATGTTCCCACATGGACTTACTGCTGAAAAATCATGAGAACTCCTGCACATGCACCAAAAAAAAAGGAAAAAGAAATGTGAATACTCTTTGGGATGCCACAAAACACATTTCCAGATAAAATAATCACTTGCATTTTTGCAGACCTTTCCATCTTCTAAGCATTGGGCATGCGTTCATCATCAGAAAAGATTACTGATACTAAATATCATAAAAACTGTTTTAATGAGGTTCTGCTTCACCACCCCTGTCACATTTAGCTGCTGCAGTTCAAGGGTTGGAATGATTGACAGGCTTAGCCTCTGTAATGCACCTAGCCTTAACAAGTACATGGCCAGCAGAGTCGTTGGAAATCTCACTCCCTGGAACACGGTTAGGTTATGGAAAGAGTGTGTCGGACAAGGGCTGACTGCTACCATCTATTAAGATTGGGTGGTCTTATTGGGTGGGCTACAACCCTCTTATCTGCCCTTCCTCTGTAAATCTGTACTTTGAAGCTTTACCCTTACAAGTTCTGAGTCCTTTATTAGAAAGGTAAGGCTCAGCAACCCAGAGGATTAGCCTTTATTGTCTCACTCCTGGCCAGGCCTGTTTGAAGGCCTATTTTTCTGTAAGAAGAGCTTATTGAACACAGAAGTTCTGTGGAGGATAATTCCCAGAATACAACCCTACATGGCAACGGACCACAGTGCAGAGTCTCCTGGGCAAACCTGGCAGCTGAGATAGTCTCACAGCACACTGCAGCATGACTGCAGCACCTCCATAACAGTGACACGTGGCTGGAAGCTGCCTGCTGCAGTGGACTGTTAGAGCAGTCAGTGCTTCAGAAATAAACACACAATAATGCTGAAAAGAAAGGAAGAAAGTACTTTAAAGTTTTACATTTATCATCTGTTACACTAACAGAGAGGGAAGCCTAAGTTTGATTGATTTGATCAAATTGAGCAATTCAAGCATCTTCTACCTAATTTTAGGCCAGAGAAAATTGCAGCAATGCAGAAGCAGCTGATAAATCAAAGGCAAAAAATTAGGAATTAAAACTCATTTCAAGTCTTCCATCTTCATTATACTTCTTTATGCGCATATGGTAGGCATTCAACACTTTCCATGTCCGTATGATATTCCCCTGTGCTTCAGGACTTGTAGGACTGTAGTTGTCTATAAAAGGCAACCTAACAGTTTCCTGTAACCAAGAGTTAAATATGTTATTTGTTACCAGCTGGTTCATGGATAGATTGAGGCCAAGTCTTGGCTTTAAGTGATCAAATTTACTTTAAGCCACTTGCTCACAGGGTGAATTCATGTATAGAGAGAATTCTGGCACAATATTTTATTACTGACTTATGGCATATGAATCTTTGTTTTTCTAAACCAGTATTAAAACCAGAACCTATAATACACCAAATGTAGACTGCATTTTCTAGAAAGCTGATACCAAATGTAACAGCAAATGAACCCTACGAGAGGTTAAAGTTGCTTTCATATAAAACATTTTCTGCCAGGAAATGGAAGTGGAATGTTGAACTAAGCATTTAACTTGAAAGAACTGTGCACAGACTTGAATGGTTGCACTAGCCTTTAAAACAAAAAGAAAACCCAAAGGTTTTTATGAGCATACACAGCTCTAGTTTCATAAAAAGGGTATTATGCAGACAAGGTGAAATGAATTTCAGTGTTTTGGGTGCTTCTTTAACCTTCTAACAGCTCCCTCCCTGTGCATTAACCATTTAAGGTAAAGTTTCATCTAGCAGTCCTGCTCCCTCCACTTCCCCCTGTACCCTTCCTTCCCTGGCATGCAGGCACATTCCCTCCTTTCCACTTTCTCTGATTTTCATGTGGTTACTTGGAGAACCCAATTGGGTTCCCAAACCAACAGAAAACTATTCATGCTTTTATTCTGCTGAGTGAATTTTCCACCAGCTGGAAAAGTAAAACAGCTCTAGGGGTGATACAAATCACAATCAGAGCTAGTGCAGAAGAAACCATGACTGAGAAGGCTACTCCTAGATTTTCTTGGGAGACTTCAAACCCTTAAAGCATCCATTCTAAATAATGTGCTTGCCTCTTACAAATACGCTTACCACTTGATTATGGACCTGTTGCGCAAGGTTCTGCAAAAAAATAAAGTAATCAAACCAAATAGATATATCGCTTACAGTGATGACAAAGATAAATGGCAAAGAGACATGCTGTAGAGTGGTTGCCCATTGTCAGAAGCAAACTTCCTCTGCTTTGGGAGAGTGGGGAGGAAGCATAAAGTCAACTTTATATGGTTTCACTGACTTTCATTGATTTTGATTCCTTCTTGGGGGGCAAGGAAGGAGCAGCCATTCAGATGAGCCTGACACACATAGCTGCCAGATTTGCCAGATTCCAGTGTCTTCAAGTGTGACACAGCATAAACATTCAGTGTCTGTATTTAAAAACAAGTGATTTAATCTGGCTCGCTGCCATCCCACTTGCTGACTGTTAACACCATGTAAATAATGCATAGCTGTGTGACCACACTACTTTCATGCCACATGCTGAGAGAAACAGACAACACCTGCTATTATTGTAAGCCACATCTTAAGATACCCTGGAAACATTCAAAATGAACATAAAAATCCATTCAAACATGTTGTGATCTCCAGCTCTGAAGTTCTTCGTTGGGACTCAAAATGAACCTGCACATTCACACTATGATTAAAAACAGAGATTGCTGATTTACATCTGACATCTGTTAGAAGTCACCCTGCTAAGACTGCTAATTGATAACTGAGCTGTTAAATGACACAAGAATTTCCACCTGCAAGACTTCTCTGTACAGTGCTAACTGAAAAAGCCACCAATTTAGAAGGTCAAAGAGCAACAAAAAAACAGTTCGAAGACTGCAAAATTCTAAGGATCTAATTACTATCAGACACTGCTCCCTGCTAATGTTAGCTGGTCTGCTCCTATTCTTCTGGTCATGCATGCTCATTAAACCAAAGTGAAATTCTGGTTTTCACTGGGGAACACTATAAAGCAAAGATAGCACATCTAATGTCACCTACTTCTTACGTGACTGTCTTCTGGCAGCTAAATGCCATACAACCTCAGTCAAAGGCTGAAAGCAGACAATAAACGCTGCTTTTCAGAGAGGATTTAACAGGATCGGAAGATATCGTCTCTATAACTTGCCCCCAAATATCATTACATATACTCACCTCTTCAATCTTGTGACTGTCAAGCAGGGAAAGCAACTGATTATATTTTTACTTTTCCATGGCATGGCATGGTATGGCATGGCAACAGTAGAAAACTTGCTCCTCCTCTTCATTTCACTGAGCCTATGCTGTAGGAACAGGACTATGATACGATTCTTCTTGTGAAGACACACAGGAATACCTGTTAAGTCAGGAGAGACAACAAAATAGAACAAACGATTTAAAATAAAAGTGGAGTTTTAGAATCTGGGATGGCTGTGTTGGTGTGGAGACCTCACCTCAGTCCTCACTCTGTGGCCAGCACAAGAGAATTGTACCTGTGCAGTTCCTTTTAGATTTGGGTTCCTGAAATAAAAGAATATCTGTCTTCAAACCACTGAACTGTGCAACTAGATCCTAATTTCTGAGGGAAAATCAGATACACAGCTCAAAATGCCTTGCCTAAAAGAATTCCTTTAGAAACTCTGGAAACCAGCAAACTTAAAAAAAAAGAAAGGAATTCTTTTTTGTTCAGCTCCTATGAGACAGAGCACACAGAAATTTGGTTTCTTTCTGCTCAAGGATGAATACATTGGACAATATTCTGAACTTGTTCATATTGTTCAAAATAATCATCAATTTGAGAGTCTCCGACTGAGACCAATTTTTTCTGTTTTCTCCATTTAGAAGACTAGGAATCTTGTGGTCTCTTTTCAAAGGAATGTCTTTGTCCCGAATCTTGCCTTAGAGATTTATTTGCAGTATGTTATTTAGAACAGAAAAGAACACTGGAATGACTTCCTAATTTCTTTAGTAAATCTGTTCTCAATCTAATTTATTCCAAGCATTTTTATAAACAGTTTCTTAAGTTATGTTCTACTCTGAAGCTCTGTAATTACACACACGCACACATACACACTGATCAAACTTTCTCTTGACCAGAACAGATGTTCAGTAACTCCAGTAAATTGAGAGAAAAAGTGTTGGGAAAAGAGTAGGTTGGCTGAGCAGATAACTTACTGCTGAAGATATGGTTTCTGTTCTGAAAGCTGCTATGGGCAATGTAGGTGCCTTTCCCACAGAAGTGAGAATGCCTGCCTTGTAGAGGTTTTGAACAGTTTTCCTTTTGCCTGGGGTTTGAATTCCACAAGGCTGACTACAGTGTCCTTGTCTAGGAAACCCCAGGGTTAAGCCAGATGGTGAGCAAATGTGCAAACTGTAGAGTGAAAACTGGGAAAGGGCAGTGGCTGAAAACCAGGGAATGAAACCCAGTGAACCAGACAAACGGCTGAAATATAAAAAGTTAAAAAGAAGTTATGAGGTGGCATAATGAGGATAATAAAATGTGCTCACCAGAGGCAAAAACCTGAGGGTTTTTGAGAGAAATGTCAAATGCATTTGGACGTTTTTTCTAAAGCTCATTCAAAGCTGATTTCAGCAAGGTTTTCTCTCTCCCTCCTCAATGGAAGTCTTGTGAGAATTCCATTAACTTCAGAAAATTTTTCCAAATTCTAAATTCTCTAAATTCATACCTGTATATGCAAGAATAAATTAATTACTCCAAACAAGTCCAGAGCTGAACAACTAGCAGGTAAAAAGAGCACAACTTGCACATTCTTACTAAGAGCTAGCTCAGCAGTCAGCAGCATTGCCTGAATGGTCAGCTATGAAAGCTCCCATTGCATGATAACCTGATTTGACTGTTTCCAGATGTCCTCTTTGACTTAAAATGTGCAGGTAAGTCTCATCTTTTGTACAGCTGAAAGTGTGTCAACACCAAAAAGCAAAAACTGGATAAATGTGATCTACCGACTGCAGGGACAAGTCTTCTCAGAATGTTCCCTCAGAGATTATGCCACATTCAGAGGCAAAGTCTTCCAATGGTGAAGATTTCTGGCATCTTATCTGATGTCCATATTGACAAACTTGAGCACATGTTGTTTCACAGAAACATTCAGAAAGGATGATGGAGGTGATGAGCAGCACATGCAGGACCTGTTTCCTGTGGTGGTTGAGAAGAGTGTGCTGGGTGCTGGGGCAACAGTGGGAGCTGTGGAACACAGTCAGTGACACTGCTGGAGCTGTTGCAAGAAGCTGAGTGTGAGGGCACAGGATGTACATGAGCCCAATCGGAATCCAGCAGCAGTTTGTTGCCTTGCTTATAAGTCATGTTGTTTGCAGACCAGTTTCAAGTGACGCATAAAATAGCATTTTTTTATACACAAAACGGTTATTGCCTCATCCATGCAGCATTTTCAACATTTTCTTTGATGAACAGTGCCCAATGTGTTTTATTTTCTACTATCAGCATTTGAATTTTCACATCTAAAAAGCAAGCACAGTTCCACACAGGGGTGTAATCTCTGCCTGATTGTTTACAGTTCCAGTGCTACACTCTTTCTTATCTCTTCACTTTGGCTAATGTGGCTTGATGACTTCACCCTGTGTTTTCCCTTTTCAGCTGTATACATCAGATAGCAGATATTCATACTTCCCTTCCATCATGTGACACATTTTCATAATGCAGAGTGTGACAAAGTGGCAGACTTACTTTTGCAAAGTTTTAGTTTTGATCTACTCTAGAGCATTTCTTAGAAACTAGCACTAATTTTACAGTATAAGTTAAGGAATGCAAGGTCTGGATGGTCCTATGCTGCAAATACTAAATTCTACATTTCTGTAGAAAATCAGTGCTTCCTCGATCAGTATGAAGATTCATTTTTTATTTAAGGCTAATCCTATTTCTGAAACAACCTCTTTAAAACTGTATTATCTGCTTCATCTTTGTGCTGGCCTGCTGTCTCTGATATGGCTGATGCTTTGGAAGACATTGCCGTGAAAGGAGACTACGCTCGCAGCAATGTACATGAAAGCTAACAAGCTGTCATCCATCTTCTTTTTTATAGTAGGTGCTGGCATAAACAATGGGGAAATCAGAGGTTTATTGAGGCTGCATTGAAAAGTGGTGAATCAGAGTTTCATTTAAAATTTGTTGAGGGTGCTAGGCTGTAATTTTAAAGGTGTTCAGTGTTCCAGATAAATGCATACTGAGCTTTCTGGCAAGAGCTTAGGCACCTCAGCTCCACTTACTTCAGCTCAGAGTCAGTGCTTTTAAACTCCTCAAAATGAGTAATAGGCAACTATTTGAATGTTAAAGGCCTAAATACCCTTAAAATTCTGAACCCCAATTCTTAATGAACTATGGTCTTAGACTGCCAGCTCAATTCAGTCTTAAACTGTACTGTATGAGTGTTGCCTACCTACATACTAGAACTAGGTCATTGCAACCCATCTGAACAGTAACTCAGTAGTGAGTGAGAAATAACCCTCTTGGGCTGTACTTGAAGTCGTGACATAGAGGTAAAAAGCTAACTGTACCGTTATAATGATCCTGACCCTTCAGTCTTACCATCCTTCATACCTCTAATACAGCATGGTGTTTCCTCAGGCTTGTTCTGAGTGATTTCATAACATTTAGAAAATTGCTAGGAAGAGGTGTTGTGAAAGAATTTTTCATTCTAAGAGCTAGCTATTTTTTTATTTGAAAGAGGCACTTTTTTCTTTAAAGAAAACATAAAAACATTCTGAGCTAGGATCAATAGGTCTGAAACTGCAGCAAAGCCTACACGCATCAGTTCAAAAAATCATTTGTTTAAAGTTATTAGCAATACTTTTCTAAAAGAAGAAAAATTTGTCTTTTAAAATTATATCAGTGAAATATGCAGCAAGACAAAGTGCTTTCCTTTTCCATTCCAACTAAATCATACACTATTTGGGGCAGAAATTTGGCAGGAAACTCTGTTGGACTATCCCTACATTATGGCTGGGCTGATTTCTTTATACTTTTTTGATAGATGGATGTCTAGCCGAGCCCTGAATATCTTCAGCAGTCCTGATTCCAGAGTTTCATTTGGCAGCTAGTTTCCTTGGCTATGAGTCCTTATGTTTATAAACTTTTCCCTCATATCTAATTCTAATTTTCCCCTCACAATGCTTAGGGCCAACTTTTTTTCCTCTTTCTTTCTTTCTTGTTAACTACTGAGAATAATCAAGTATGATCTCCTTTTCATTTCCTTTCTATTGTGGACAAAAAAAGGTTGCTTTAAACTTCCTGGAACTAATGTGATTAATGCTCTCAACTTACCATCATCCCGTGGGCCTTATTTTGCCCCTACCATCATTTTTCTTACAGAGCTCAAGGTTTAGCCAATTTCTTTTAGACGCAATATCTAAAAGCAGTTGCAGGAGTTCGGCGCATGACCATAAATGACCGTAAACAAAACTAAAGTTCTCATTGTGTATATTCTATGGATTACGTTGTATAAATGGTTACACTAGAAGAATGTCTATTGTACCTCCATCATCCACTAGATGAATATCTAGTGGACTAGATGAATATCTAGTGGACCTTTCATAAGACTAGAAAATGTAACAGTTTGTGGAGCTGAAAAATATCAGTGCTGCAAAAAGAACGATGCTTATCATTGAGAGAACAGTTGAGGAGACTACTTCTAATTAGCAAAAAGATGATGAAATAGGAGATCAGTATCAGTGTTAACGCCTCTGAACTGAAAGGTTAGTGTCTCTGTAACCACTGTAAAAAGACAGTTAAGTTGGGTCAGAGAAGGAGAGGTTATTTCAGAGAGAGTAAAGACAATGGGAGATAAAAAGCAGTGGGCTGCAAATAAGCACTTTGAAAAGCTGCAGAAAAGAAGACAGTTTTATGACCTAAAGAAGGACTAAAACTGGCTAAAGAGTTTTGGGCAGCTGTTTGTATGAAGAGAAACTACAGAAGATATTAAACATGCAATGCCCAGCTGCATCACTCAAAAACAATTTATGGCTGAGAACCCTGAGAGGAAGAAGGCTGAACTGCATACTGGATGGGGAGAAAGGTGAAGTAAGCCAAGTCCAATCCTTCTTTCGAACAATTCTTACCTGCTAGCAGTTTCTTCCTCAGTATGTGCAGAGTTTTGTGTATTCCCATTCGAGGTGCCCAGGCACAGTTCTCAGCACAGTACAGAACATCTTTTCTGGATAAGTTTCATTAGGTACATTAGAACACAGAAGTTCTTTGGTGGACCTAGCCCTGTGCTGGTTATTCATCATCATTATTTCAATTATCATTAAATCAAAAGTAGTAAGTATCTGATAGCTTCTGATAATTCCACTAAAAAAATATTTGCCCTATGTGTCTGCAAGCAACTGACTACAAGTGCCTTGACTGATCATTGCAGCTTCATGGATCAACCAACAGAATGTGTGAACACACACGGAAAGACGGATCACAATGGTATGACTCTGGGAGTAGCTTCTATTAACAGGATGAGCACTTGGTTCAGACTGTGTTTACTCAAGCTTTCGGACACATCTCATTCTCATCAAACATGCTCATACGACTAACGGGATCTGTACCAGAGTGTCCCCCATGCAGTCATTAATCTAATTTGCCAAGGCATTCTCACACTACTAACTTGGCAAACATCTTCCTCATTACCATGTAACCTTTCACGTTTTGTCAGTAGTTACACAGCACCAAACATGCCAAGACCATTCAAATATTTTTTGAGCATTTCTCTATTTTAATTCCAACCATGAAAAATAATTCAGCCAATTCCAGTTATAAAAGAACTGTTTCATCTGGACATTCATTGCTTACAGTGACTATTAAATAAGTTGTTTTAGAGTAGGAGTGTTATGGACACTGACTAGAAAACTCATAACAGCCTCAGTCCTGGCCTTGTTTACCAGATAGCTTTTAGCCACTTTACCATTTCCTCTGAGCTGTGAACTCTTTAACCACTGCATGTGCATCTGGATCAGTATGTTCAAGGAACGTTTCTTTCTGCATCTGAGCCTTACCATCCAGCTGAGGATTACCAAGTTCTTCCTTTCACTATAGGGGTGTCACTTTTAGGATGTGGCAAATGTGGTTCTTTTTTTAAATAAAGGAAGTCTGAGTAATTCTGTAAAGCCACAAAGACCAAAGTCTGCACATGCATTTATTCCAACACCTTACAGTATTTTGGCTTTTGAAGTTCTGATGTCCAAAATAACCTTATTAAAAATCACAGAAGTTTTTAAACAACCAAGTCCATCCAGAAGACTTGTTTTCCTAACACTGAGGACAAGACTCCAGACCCAGAGTACTGCACTTGGAACTTTTCTTGAGACTATAAAAGTTTTTTGTGCCTCCATGTGTCTCCTCAATAATTTGATACTAAGCATTACTACTTAGTAATTTACTATATATAACTTAGTAATTACTACTAGTAGACAAAATCATTCAGCAGCATTACTTCCAGGTTGAAAAGCCACTAGAGTCCATTTAATATTGAGAAAAGTTGTTCCTTGCTTGAACTTCTACTTTTTAATTTAGATTTGCATCTTCTACTGAATGATACCTGTAGGATGCCAAATGCCTAGTTTGCTATCTGAAACCTGCAACTGCCGTCTTTCATAGAAGTAGACAGACAAGCCTGCTCTCCGGTGGAACCATTCCCATTCATGCGCAGTCTACAGGAATGCCACTTAGAAATCATTCCTGCATAAAACATTTGCATGGCCATTAGGACCTAGCAAGACATCAGGAGACTGGTTATCATTCAGGTTCTATCTGGTTTAGCCAGTATCAGAATACTGAAGCACAGGCCAGAGCAAGCTGACTTGAGTTCAACAAAAATAAGGAAGTTAAGCACAATGAGCTTGAGGAAGCAACTGGGGACTGTCTGCATAGCTGTGCCCTTTGGCAATATGAGCTACCTACGTGAGTCTTCCAAAGTAACAGGGTACCCACTACAAACTTTAGGAAGATGTATGAGAGACCCAGCATCAAACAGGAGGAAAATAGTCCACTCACCATGGGTTCATAGACAGATATGTAGATGCTGACTTGTCAGGTCCTGAGACAACCTGCCAGTATACATTTCAGCAGCAGAGATGGAATATATACCATGCTGTTCCTCACTTACTGACCAGTACACCTTGCTGGGAGGCTTACAATGCTCTTGAGAAAGGATGGTCACTGCTATGGTCCTACTGAGTCAACAGCCTATTGCCTGGTATCTGAACAGTACTTGATCCTACTTGCGTATCACATTTAAGGGCAGTAAGGGTTTTCAAACCAGAATCCCTTATTAAGCAAAGGGAATATATATAACAAATACATAAACAAACAAACTTCAGTGCTTTCTGAGGTTCAGGGACACTGGACCTTGCCATCCCCAGACTAAACCTGTTAAATGTGACATTTCAGGCATGAGCTGATTTTTTGACACAGCTTTGAGGATGGTGGAAAGTATGTTTTCAGGTGGATGAAAGGAGGCCAACTAAATTAATTGCCTGAATGCTTCCTAGTACAGCTCAGGAGAATCAAGTTCTAATCTGAATGAAGTGTCAGGGAGACTGGAAACCTTGTTAATGTGAAAACCTACATACAGTTACTAACTTCAGCTGCTGACGACAATAGTTTAAATTCACAAAGCTCTTTATAGACTGGATTTTTACAGAGTTTAGTCTAAACCTAACTGACCATTTAAGTCTATGGTAAAATCCCACTGACACCCACAGAAGCAGGCAGAGACCTCATGGAGATCTTTTTCATACACCTCAGAGGTTTCGTGCAGCTGGTGAGTGAGCTAAAGCACATGAGGAAGAAATAATTTGTTCTAAGCCACAGAAAAACTGTGTCAGAGCTGGAGATTGGACTCAGAACTGCTGCTATTATGTTCTTCTCTGTGGCATGGGAAAGTCTTACTGAGTTTTCAAGTCCACAGGGCAGAAATGATACTATCAGTGACTTAAAGCTGTTTGAATTGTTTATGAAGAAAAGTAGCCATGATGATGCTTGTTGCTCTACAGTTTTCATTTCCCTATTACAAAATGGAAGACAATCCTACTTTTAAAGTGTTGAATTCCATCTTAGGCTAAGTTTAAGTGCTTAATGCTGTTGAAGTGGAGACCATAAGAATTGTAAAAATCCTAGAGTGTTTCGTCAGATCCTATCAGCTGTAATGGTCAAATATTTAAGGAAAAAAACCAAAAATCAATAGACATGACAGAAGCATGTAGAAAACATATGAAGTTTCCTCTTTGTTTTATATTACAGGAATCAGGAAGACAAAGAGCTGCTTCTCCCTGAAATGCTCAACATTCTGGAAAAAAGGCAAAATATATATAGGTACAGAGCTGATTTTCAGTGATCTCTGACAAAGGTCAGCTCTGTGGGAAAAGGAAGAAACAGTGCATAAAATAATGGAAAAAAGAAAAGGAAAAACAGACACTAGACAGTGACCAAATGGCACTGAGGCTGATTTCAGGAAATATGTTTTCTTTTCCAGTGTTACATTCCAAGATATTTTTAAATCACAGATATTGAAATAGATTCCTATACAATTCTTAATCAGTTACAGTAGCCACTGGGGTTAGTGGTTCCTAACATGTGGCAAAAAATACAATATATCTAACTCAAGCCATGTCATGCTGGTATTTTACCCGCATTCTTCATGCTATTGTTACAATTCCACTAATTTCACAGCATTTGATTCTTTCTGAATGTAAGAACATAGTATCTCCCTTTTTGATATTAAAAGCAAGCAGTATAATTATAATAACCACGGTTCTTTTCGTCCCACTGTCTCAAGATAATTTGATCCTTTACCCCTGACTTTGCAGATGGAGAAACTCCAACTCAGAATCGCAAGGAGTCAGCCAAGGGTAAGCCTGCTGTAGGGCCTAGGAAACTTTATAGAGCCCATCTAGTCTCACACACAAAAGACTTACACTTCTAATGGCCTCCCTCTAATTTGCACCACAGCAATGCTGCTCTCATGCATCAGGATGAGCATCGCGTCCTCACCCTAAGGTGGGATCCCAATCCGCCTGACACAGTGAGTACACAGCTCTTGTAATCCCCTTAAAGGAGATCCCTGAAGAGGGACAACTGCCACTCACAGAGACCAGAGAGAGGGATGCTCCGTCATGATCATTCCACTGCCACTTGAGATTGTGCCCCGGAGAGAAAGGGGCACAAGACACAACCTGATGTGGGTGCTCCCACATGCAAACTGTCACCTACCATGTCTGACATGTGGCACATGCCAGTTCTTACCCCTGTTACTTGCATCAGATTCAGATGTTAGGCACCAAGTGTACTGGGGCAGCATATTAAGCGTTATTAAAAAAAAAACCTATTAAAAATATTATTCATCTGTAAGACACATGATTATTTAGTGAAACTTAGTATTTCTCTAAAGCACATTGAGATAACTCATATTAACAGTCTACCTAATTTCATAAGCAACTTGCAGCCAATATTTAATACTTTAAAACACACAGAATACTTCATTTATCAGTGGAGCAACCAGAAAATTCTGAGAGAAAAGCTATAAAAAAGAGACTTGAACTATTGAATGGCAAAAGAAGGAGTTTCTGAAAGAGATCTTGAAAGCTTGCTGCAAAGATGGATCAAAGTATTTAAGAGAAACCATTCCTCTTTAGTTAATATAAAATAAAGCAGAGCTACATAGAAAGTTTAAAACAAACGTACTGTCATTAGTGCAGCGTTTCAGAAGCTGCAAACTCTTGAAGAGGTGCCATTTACAACACTGCATGGGTTTCCTATTCTCCATCAACAGTGCTAAGCATACAAGGTGGCAAATCACACGTCTCAGAAAATGAAGTCTGGGGATGACCAAGCATGGTTATAAAATGGAACAGGAAATGTGGTGATGGGTGAAAGATGTGAAATCTGGAAAAGTGGGATAATTATATTCCAAAATTGACATACTATTTTTATTTCCCTGAAGTTAGAGATAAGGAAAAACAAACTACAACCTGACCAGCAGTGGGGAAAGTCTCATTCCAAGACACACAGGGATGGTTATCTATCTCCTGCATGAAATACATCAGTGGCTAGCAAAGTACTGCTCACTTATCTGATGCAAGGCAAGTTAAACATTTTGGCAAGACCTTCTTACATTACAACAGTTATTAATGCACTTCAAATGCAAATCTGACTTTTCTTAACCTGCAATAGGAATTCCTGGAGAGCACGGTATGTACCTGCATTGAAAGTTGGCAGTTTTATTTCTATTAAAAACTGGAAAAGCTAGATTTAAAAATAAACACTTGATTAAGATGTCTGATAGTTGACCAACTTCAACACCACTGTCACAATACAATTACAAGGATTTGGCCTCTCTTTTCCATGTACTATTTAGGATTTTTACCGAAATGAAACAAACCTTAAGCTAATGGCGCCTGTTGCCCTTCCAAGAACACTGATGTTCCAGCTCAGTGCATTTGTTTTCTTGCAAGGACGTCAGCAGTATATTTAGCACCAGGGTGGAAAGAGGGGAGGTTAGACTAAAAGACTCATATTACATATTGCATATGGCTTGTATTCCCACTCTTGTGCTATTCCTGGAGTTATGCCCTGCTCATTTGGTGGCTTCTTTTGAAGCATTTTGACAGACAATTGTTTCTATGCCTAGAATTCAAAACCAGCTTCAGTGTGATACAGTAGATGCACAGGGGAAGTCTTCCCCAGAAAGTCATGTTATTTTGCCAAAAGGAAGTGGTAGGGGTTTTTTTGGTTGGTTGGTTGAAGTCACAACAGCAGATGAAGCAGCAAATGAAAGGGGAATTAACTGTACATACTATGAATGTGATCATTTTTGCTGCATGTATTCAACTTAACTGCAATACAGTTACTCTCTCTGAGAGCAGTGAGGCCTTAAACACATACAGAATTAAATATAGAGACACTGCTGAGATACTAAAAGCTGAGTTATAGCTGCTGACCACAGAGAGCAAATTACAATTAAGTACACATCTCTCTGGGAAGTTTGCCAGGGAAAAACCAGCAGTTGTCACTGCTGCTTTACCTATGCTAGGGAAAAACGGAAATCTAGTTGCTCTAACTTACCATCAGAGCAATTGCACTCAGATTGCAAAACAAATTGGTGCTAACAAGGCAAATCAGGAAACTCATTCTGCAAAGGAGCTCAAAGCACTGAAGCTGAAATGCTTCAGCACTGACTGCAGTATCAGCTTAGCACTGGGGCAACTGTGCCACTGCTGGCTGTTGCTGTAGCACAGTGGTATTTTTTGCACAAAACCAGCTCCAAAAACTAAAGACGGAAAAGCATGGGGAAAAAGTCACATGCAGAGCTGCAACTCTAGAAGAGAAAACAGGGAAACTGTAGAAGCAAATCAACAGTTTGAGAGCGCTTTGCCTTTGATAAGAGGGTACCAAGAAGAACCAGAACCATGGAGGTACAGTGATGACTGCAGAGCACAATCAAGAATATTCACACAGAGCTGGATTTCTTCAGCTGGCATAGGAGAGAGGAAGGTAACACCACTAGCCACAGTGTAGCCCTTAATGGGAAAAAGATGAAAAGGATCTCAGCCTACCACCCCCTGTGTTGGACTCAAAATTGAGATTTATTATACCAGGAGACACAAATTGACAGGAAGGATAATGGTGTTGTGGTTTAAGCCCAGCCGTAAATCAGCCATGCAGTCTCTCACTCACTCCCCCCTTCTTTCCTCAGCTCCCGGAGGGATGGGGAGGAGAATCAAAAGAATACAACTCCCACAGGTTGAGATAAGAACAGTCCAGTAA
>WYDI02004749.1:0-34687 GCA_009867235.2 Psittacus erithacus
ACAGGTTGTGGGGGGAAAACAAGCAGGCTACATGCTTTGTCTAATTTACGACTAAGCTTAAACCACAACAATATATTACAGTTTTAAGTTAGGCAGGATGCAATACCTGAACTGAATTTTCTGTTGCTAGGTCAATAAAGTTCTCCGAAATCATAATATCAAGCCACACTGGATGTTTGCATTGGACAGCATAATCAGAAAAGCTGTGCAGACTGCTATAACTATTCTAGTCCCAGGTGAGTAATTTCTTAATACTTAGCAAATATTTATTAGTTGATCTCTTTAACAGAATTTAGAGTTGCAATTATGATACTTAAGATTTTGAAACAAGCAGCAGCTTTTTTCCTGCTCACTGTCTGTTTTGCAACTTAAAAACTAATCAGTGTATAGTCCAAGTTGTTTTGGGAAGCATCTTTCCAAGATGTGCAGTCTAAACAATTCTGCAACACAGTGAGCAGCAGTAGGCTTAGGTGCTCTGGAGCCTGATTTTTGAGGTGCTCAATGGTACCTCTTGTAATCTAAAGGACAGACCACTTGCCAGCACATGCTGATTGTGGAAGGTGTTTTTTACAAAGTGCAGATTAATGATGTGTTCTTTGGAGTACTTGAAGGTCTCCTTGGCTCCTGGTCAGAAGCTGTCTAAAGAGAAAAAAACCCAAAACCAAAACCAACAAACCTGCAGTGCCTGCAGTTTGAATATTGCATTTTGAATGTTGTGGAAGTAGAAGAACCTGATAGAAGGCTTAGCTGAGGGAAGGAGTCTGTGCAGAAGAAACTGTAGCCCACTGTGTTACTACCAGAGTTACTTTTCTCTGCAGCTACTTAACTTTTAAGTTTGTGATTCCCCTGTTCCCTACACTGGAAGTAATGGTGAAATTTTCAAATATATGATTTAATGGTTTAATCTGAAGTCAGAATACTTATGTTCCTGTCTTCTGCAGTGGGTTGTCATCAGTTATCAACAGTGGGATGTGAAAGTTCCAACAAAAGTTGCAGCTCTTCCTGTTCTCATTGGTATTTTCCATATCAGCAGCACAACCAGCAAGGCATAAATAGGGTTTCTGTGTTAGTTTCGAGTCGTAAGGAAAACCTGTCTTTTGATTAGACTGCCAAGCACCTTTAACAGGCATGTACTTTATTGCTGTATAATAAGAGTGCTGTAGAATTCTGCATTAATAGACTCTTCCTCCCCATACATCTCAGTATCAGCATTAAATGTACATGGTCAAGCTTAAACAAAAGCCTCTGTGCCCTAGTAGCTTTCAGGCACTGATCATCTGCCTCTTCTCTAATTGCTTTACCCTACTTATGATTGCTTCTCCTTGCCTTTCTTTACTCTTCCCTCCCATCCTCCATGAATGATATGAAAATTTATCTCTGGCTTTAACACTTCTAAAAATTATGGGATGTTTTAGGAATGATATGAAGCAGATGTACAGTTATACTGCCTGCCTAGTGGTAAACAGTGGCAAAATGAGCTTCTGTTCTTATTATTATGATGCAGAATTTCAAAGCAAATTCAGTCATATTTGCCTAGCAATATTTGGGTAACTGCTATATATCTACTTTCTTTAATTTAGAAGCATAACTTTATTGATCTTAGTATGGTCAGTCTTGAAATAGTTATGTAGCATTGAAAAGAAGAGATGAAATGGATTAAGGAACAAATGTCCCTTTTGTAAAGAAGAGAAATGTATTAGTTCTGCAGCAGAAAGGACAAAAAACAAGTGTGATTCATGGAAAAAAAGTATTGTGATGAGAAGACTAAAGGGAGAGCTCAGCAGTAAGAAGCCACAGTTGAAGGAAGGAAGGAAGAAAGATTTATATTAAATGGTTGGAATTAACAAACAGATGTTGTTGCAGTAATAGGTTATGTAGGAGTGTAAGTTCTTGTGTACATATCTTGCATACCTGGTAAGCTCTGGTAAACGGGCTAAACAAGGAATAACAGAAGCCAGAGCACACATACAGTTTTGTGTCCACATTTTTGTGGGTGTACATCATTTGAATATAAGCAACGTTCTCTCTTATAAGTAGAAGGGAAGTGTGCTACCTATAATTTTTGGTAGAGGGGTCTGTTTATTATTTCCTCTCTATATTTTTGGATACCATTTTTGGTAAACACAGAATTCTTATAATGGGAGAATGCTACACATGCCAGAATAGCAACAATAGGAATAGCTAGATATAAAAGAAATAATGGTTATTTGTTTAATAAAACATTTCAGGTCAGACACATGAGATATCACAAACCACTGAGAATAAAATTAGGCAAAAGAAAGCACCTCTGCTGCACATAGTACTTCAGCACAATTTGATGTGAAATGCTAGCCAAATCTGGAATCCTGTTCATCCAGATTTTTGGGGGGGTTTGTAGCTTTCAAATATTTGATATGCTGAATAATAACCAGCATAAACCAAGATGCTGTTATGGTCTGAGTGGTCTTACATCCCTAGAAAGTCTAATCTGTTTTGCTACAGAAATTTCAGGTATGGTTTAACCAAAGCTGTAGGATGATTTGTTAAATAGTCACTTAGGTCCACTTTTGGTTTAATGTTTAAGTAATGTTTAACATCCTTAATTTTTTTTTCTTTCATTTATATTTTCATGTTACTAATAGAACTGAGGCCACATTTTAGCCTTGCATCTGAAAGTGATACAGCAGATCAAGATGATGTAGAAGTTGAAGATCAAGATGAGCAGCCTCAGAATCAAACTATCCAACAGCCTTGTATTGTCATGGAAGATGCAGTAGCTACCTCAGGTGTAAGCACACTCAGCTCTACAGTTTCACATGACTCCCAGGCTGCTCACAGATCACTGAGTGTCCAGCTGGGCAGGCTAAAATTAGAGACAAACAGGTAAGTCTGGACATCAGGAGACACTAGCCTAATTGTGAAAATGTGTTTGCTTAGCTTTTAAAACATATGTGCTAGAATACTAGTGACAGTATCAAAGTTCCATACTACTGCAAGTTGTTAATTTAAATGATGGTCATTGTTTAGCTGTGACTGATCACTTCTACTAGTTTTATTCATTTCAAAGCAATAGTGATGCAAGTTAAGGTCATCCTGATTTCAGGTGCCTTTCAAGAAAGGTTTGAAAAAATTGAGCTTGCTGCTAAGCTTCTGCTTTTTCTGTCCTTTGTATGCTGTGTAAGGCTGATGAGTGGTATTATGTTTTCTTTCCATTAAGGCAGAACTTGCTGTTCTTTTCTATAGTTATTCTTGGGGAACGAACTCAAGCTATTTGACAGCCACATATGAACTCTACCAGGAAACTACTGCAGGCTTGCTTTATGCACAGCATTCACTGCAGCAGTGAATTTTACCTTTTTATTTTTTTTTTTTTTTTTTAGTTCTTTTCAGAAAGATGGGGAAAAGGAGGTGTGCCAGAAGTCTGGATATTGATTTTTTTTTTTTCCCCCCAGAAATACACATATTCCCCTTCAAACCTGAGAAGTGGTTCTTTTGGGCTTTTTGCTTAAGTAATGTCAGAGACAAATTTTTCTCCAATCTTTTATCCAAATAATCTTTTACATATTTTGTTTTCATTAAAATATACCAGATAGTCTGGTATATTTTTATTTTATTATATAGATAAATATATATATTTAAATATATAAAGTTATTTTAGCTTTTGCAATATCCCATTTATGGCACTGGATTTCCTACTGACCTCAGTATATTTTGAATATGACCTCAATAGAAAGAGAACACGTCTTCAATAAGACAGTTGTTATGCTTCCAGAATGCTCTTTGTAGTTACTGTTACAATTGGAATTAAAATGTCAAATTGCACTTTACTTTTAAATGTGCCCAAGAATTTTGCCATAATTAGAGTAATTCATTAGACTGTGCTGTTCTTAGTAAAGTATCAGTATTTTTGAGATTTTTATGTTACAATTCGTATTTTGCTTGTGGGAGATATTTTGACTGCCTTATTGATACACTGAAATAAACACAGAAATAATTTAGATTGGTTCACTTCCCAAGTTCATGATGGGAGTTGCATCAGAAGTGATCTATTTGTAGAGGATTTTCTAGTACTTTGCTTTTGTAAATTTATTGAATGCAAAGCTTTTGGCCAAATAATCACATCCTGTCATTCATGCAGAAATTTTGAGGTAAATAATATGAGCAATTGTTTAAGTATTAATTAAAGCTTTATTGGCATAATCAGCAAGCAGTTCTCAAGAGAAAATAGTTGATTACTTTACTGGCCCCAAAGGCCCTTTTCAACCAGAATGGATAGAGGTGAAAATTAACAGAGAGGTGACTGCACACCTGTCTGGACAGAATTTCAGTCTGCACTGAGATTGACTGAGCTGTGGGTGTGTGTAGAGGCACAAAGCAGCTCTGTGGACTTGTTAAGAATTGTTAGCTCAGGTGCGGAAGCGCTCAAATGTAACTATGCTGCTGCTGGGCCTGTATGCAAGCTAAAAGTAGGGCTTGATGTTTTTACAAGCAATCATATGGGATGGAGTTTACTTCTGTGCAGATACAGTTAAGGTGTTTTTGTGGCACGTTCTGTAGCTGAATTCCAGAACGTCTCCACTTTTCAGTGTCCCAGAAAAAAAAAGTTGCAACGTTTATTTCTGCTTGCCATTCTCAAAAGTAATTTCTTAAGGGAGGACACAAGGTATTTTGCCTCCTCTTTTCTCACTCTTCATATAACATAGAAGGGTAGGCACTAAGTGCCTGGTATGTGAGGGGCAGCCGTTGTGTGCATGAGAATATATTTCCCCACAAGTTTTCAGCACATTTTCATCACAGCTCCAGCCTTGCCATACCTTTGAAAATGTCTGCTGGAGAGATGTGAAACTGGCATTTTTCTGTACCAAAGATTATGTAAAAAAGTTTAGCCCTTGGTTTATGAAACATTTCAGTATTTGTTCTTATCAGTTACAGTTGTGTTTAAAACAGAATGCTGGCTGTAGAAATTTCTCTGAAATTTTGTACCATGCCACCTGTTCAGTGGGTGGATGAGTATATGGAGGCTCGTGTGTTTAGGGCTTTTTGTTTTGTTTTCTTTTTTAAAGAGCTGTAGCTTTAGGAACCAGTGAATGTTTGTGTCTTGGTATAGATCATAATAAATCTATAGGGAGACAATACTCCTATGAAAGTTGAAGAAGTCTGTCCTTGTCTCTGTCAAGAAAGTTTCCAGCTCAAGTGTATTAAGTACTTTGCTTTCCTGAAAATTTGGAACTATTTAAGGAAATGTGTGCTTCCTTTCCATTATTTCATAGGCTATTGGAGGAGTTGGTTCAAAAAGAGAGAGAATTTCAAGTCCTTTTACATCAAGCTATAGAAGAAAAAGATCAAGAGATCAGAAACCTACGGCTTAGGTCACAGCCAATAGGTAAGTGGGAAGAATTTTCAAGGAAAAGTTTCATACTGGCTGCAGATGAAGACAGTGGCAGCTCAACTGTTTTTTTTATTGAGCTAGTCCCAGCAAAGATGCTTTATTATACTGCTTCTGGTAGGGTTTGCTTTGAAGTAAGAAAGTACAGTGTAGAAACAAATTACTGAATTTGTTAATCACAGTACAAGGAATGGTATGATTTAAATATTTTTGATTGTGATTATATGGAAGAGTACAAGGCTTATATCCTACAGAATAAATATTGTTTCTAAAGAGGATAATCGAGTATGTTTAGATACATGTTCTTTGAATTAAAGACTGTTCCAATTATTACACTGAAAATTCAACAGAATTTAATTGGTGAGATGTAAATATACTTAAGACTTACTGAGGAAAGTTGTTTGATACATATCTGCCCTGAAGAAGGTGGAAGTGCTAATGTTTTCATGTAATATGCTTCAAAGGAGTGTTTTCCAAAAGCAGCTGATCCTCGGTCTAGGGCACTGCCTACACAGCAATTGTATGAGTTAACGCTGAACACTTCAGATAAATTGATGCAGCAATGTTAGTGTAGAAGTAGTTACAGTGTGATTGATGTGCCTTATACAGGTAAAATAATCTTCCAAAGAGGACAAAAAAACTCGATCTGTATCAGCGCTCGCACTATTTTAACTGCACCCCTAACCAAGTAGAGTAATTGGTACATGACTCTCTATAAACTGTAATTAAGTGTGTGCCTTGGGAATTGACATTTATCTTAATTTATGGGGATACTGGTATTTTAAGCTTGAAGGGAAAGCTCACTGAAGAAAGTGCTTCAGCAGTCAAAAATGACAAGGGGTTGCTTTGGCAACACAAAACCTTTTTTTCAAAATGCTTATTCTAGATATTCCTGGATTGTCTCTCTGTCATCGTCATTCCACTGGCACAAGGACTGAAGACCCTGATCTCATAAGCTGGCTGACTGTTCAAGGAGCTGATGAGGCCACGATAAACAAGGTAGCAATCATTCTGTTAAGTCTTTTGCAGTTACAGTACTGTGTTGTGACTTGATGCAAGATGATACCAAACCTTTTTGATTACTTCAGCACATGGAGAGGTTAATTTGTTTTCAGAGGATAGAAAAAAGCCATGAACATGGAGGCCTTCATAAAAATAGAATACTGTTAATAATTCCTATATCTGATTTGGAATAAGGGAATAAAATGACAGTATAGCTTTGTCATAGAATCATAGGATGGTTTGGGTTGGAAGGGGCCTTGAAGATCATCTACTTCCAACCCCCCCTACCATGGGGGTTCTAGTCTTCCACTAGAGCAGGTTGCTCAAAGCCCCATCCAACCTGGCCTTGAACACTTCCAGAGACAGGGCATCCACAGCTTCTCTGGGCAACCTGTTCCAGTGACTCACCACCTTCACAGTGAAGAACTTCCTTGGTTCATAATTTTTCAGCATTTTTTACACATTGCAGCAGTTCCTGCTGATTATACCCTAGATATAGAGTACATGTTCACCCTCAGCTAACTGTGTTAAAATGAGATTTCCTGAAGTAGATTGGTCTGCTCTGCAACAAATTATATAATCTTAGAGGTGTTGAGAATAATTCTGGCTGACTTAAGAAAACCTGCATGTAGTTATCACTCCTACAGATCAGATCAAAGGTTCCTTGAAACTCAAGTATATCACATTTAGATGGCCACTTTTGAAAAGGTAGGTCTTAACTGTTGTTTTCAGTTTCCTCATGGGTGAAATGTGGTATTAATTATGCTCTAATTGGTGTTCATTCAAGTCTGTGACACTGATGTAGCAGTGTTAACAGCAGAAATGCCAGCTGACAAAAGTTTTAAGTAGCTATAAAAGCATGACAAGTTGTGCCTGTTATGCCAATGTATACAATACAAAAAAGTAACTAGTTTCACTGTATTTCTAGAAATAATATGGTTGAATCTGTTACATATAACACATTTTGGCCCAATTTTATGTTTCTTCTAAGCTTCTGATTTTAAGGTGGTACATAAAGCATAGAAAGTTGGATTATAATTCTAACAAATTGTTCATTTAAACTTCTTTTTGTAGTTCTTGGCTGAAGACTACACACTAATGGATGTTCTCTGCTACGTTACACGAGATGATCTGAAATGCTTGAGGCTGAGGTAAGTCTTCACAATTAAATGAACTGTGAGGAGCAGGAGTTGCATTTTGTTACCAGAGAAAATAAGTGATACTTAGTCTCTATTTGTCGTATTGTGCAGTGTTCATTTGAAATAAGGAACTCTTTCCAGTATGTCTTTGTATACTGATGCAGTCCCAATAACAGCTGATACTGTTTAAATTAGTTTAAAATAAGCTTTTCTGTTAAAGGAAAGCAAAGGGAGAATTTTAAAGTAAAGCTTTTACCTTACGCCTGGAGAGCCAGGAAAACCCATCAGAGTCTTTTTTTTATTTAAAAAAGTAGAACAAAACTTCTGTAGTTCATCATCAAACTTCAGAAATACTACTCACGGACTGCAACTAACACTAGACTTCACTTAATCATGCCAAGTGTGTGGGTCACTGCAGAGCCAGGTTTAAGTAGAAACTATAGAAGTTATCAAACACTCTGTGTGGGCCCAGTCGGTTTAAAAATAAACAACTAAATAAAAATAATAATTAAAAAATATGGCAAGTGCTGAGATTTTTTCATAATGTTGGAAGTCTGCTGTGGGCTATGCAGGACCTTTGGCCCAGAAGTTTGAATTCCAGAAAGTGGGCATCTGACAAGTGGAAAGATTGCCCAGTACTGTAATCAGAAAAGGACTCTGTTCTCTATTTGAGTATTGCATGTTGAATTTTACCTTTGATCGGCCTTCCCACTGAATATAATTGGTCAAAACCAGAGCAAGAAAATCAGAAGGCAGCTAAGCTGGAATGCTTGCATGCTAGAGAATATCTTTGTTCCTGAGCATCTTTATGATTTTCCTTTACAGAGGAGGAATGCTATGCACACTCTGGAAGGCCATCACAGACTTTCGAGGGAAACATGCCTGACACTGAAACTTTTCTTCACTTCTCTGCAGAAAGGAGAAGGTTTTCTTTCTGCACAGGGCAGGTGTGCTGTCAGAAGGACTGTTGCACTTTAATCCAGTATTTGTTTACCAATGTTATAAACACTGCAGCTTCCTGAGTGCTTTTACTCCTATAATCCATAAGGAATCTGTAAACAACCAGCAACATTATTTTACTTCAAATGTTTTTACATGCAAGTTTTTCAAAAGCTAAAATAAATAAATAAAGCCCAAACAACATCACCCCACCATAATAAACTCATGAAATATTGTAGTTAAAGTAACCCGACATTGATTTCTTGAAAAACTGATTTAAGATTTCATGTGACTATACATCACTGGAACAAAACCAAAATGTGACAACAACTTCTCAAGTTTCTCTTTCTTTGTAATATATCTCTATAATCTGTAGTAGAACTTCATAATTTCAATCATAATTAGATATTTTTCTTTTAGTGTGCAAGACCTAATGGTAATTGTTTTTACCTGCTACCCTACATAGTTTAATATTGTTTATTTTTGGTAATTTAAGTTTTATGGTGCATTTGTTTTAGAGCTGTTTATGTACTACTGAACTGTACCAGTTGTATACACCTGAACCACAGTAACATTAGCTTGTTCTAAAGCTATCTCTGACATACACAGTTGAAAATAAAAAGAACCTAAGACTTACTTTTTCGTATTTTTTTTTTTAACTTTAAAATAATAAAGGTGTAGAACTGGAAAATGCTGGAATAAAAAGAGAGGAAAAAGTCATATTTGATTATCAAGGGAATCTTTCTGACACGTTAAAGTTTGGAGTTTGATAATCATGGCATTGAATATTTTCCTGTTCAGTCTTAACTCACAATCCAGGGCTGAACAAAATTCTTCTCTGAGTGATCTACTCGACTTGAGAAATTAATGCCCTGCCTCCACGCATTGAACAGTCATTGTAGCCTGTAGCTTTCTTCTGCAATACGTTTGTGCAATACGTTTTCCTCACGTATAATGAAAAAGGATGGTGGATATTCCCTGTCCATCCAGCAATCTAGCACGGGGTATCATCAGATCCTATGGGGCAGCTGTAAAAACTTCCACTATAAGACTTGCCTCAACAAGAACTTCCTTCTTTCTTCATAAGCCTCGGTAATCAGTGAAGAGCTTATGCCCTGAATTTTTCTGGTCTAGCAAGTATTTTCAAAGAAAGTTAAATATTTTTTTCTAAACACAAACATGTTGTTTTAACATGCATGTAGTAATTTTTGCTGCCTAAACCCCAACAATTAGCTAAACAAAGAACAGCAGATTAAATAAATTTAGTCAGATATTTTTCCTCTGAAGACGGTTCCACTGATGTTTTGGGACAGCTAGATTCAGCTCATTCCAAAAATGTAAACTATGCTTCAGGAGAAACATAGCTACCGTTTAACAATTTCTACTGCTATTACAGCAGAAAACTACATTTTCAAGGTAGGTTTTCAGCACTGGAAAGACCAGTAGTGGAGGATGACTTGTAAAACTCACCCATGGAAAAGAGCCTTGGACAATCAACTCCTCTAATTTGATCTTTGTGTGAAACATGATCCCTTATAAGTCCATGACTGCAGTTTGAAACCCTCTTATTTTATACAGCAGGGATAGATCAGAATGTAATTGCATTGTTTTATGTGTGTGTGGATTCTTTGAAAGCATGCAGCCTGTTCTCTATGACTCCGTAATACTAGCTATTTGTAAGAGGAGTGTGATGGAGGAATCAATTTAATGTCTCCATCAGACCTAGCTTGGCATCAGCTGGGAATTAATTCCTGTAGCTTCCTGCTGGCCTCACCAGATGCAAGGTGGGTTCTGCAGAGCTGCTCAGCAATCAGTTCTGTATGCTCCATGGTAAAACTATATCAAGTCTAATCCAAGCCTAGGCTGGGCCACATATATGTTACTGGAAAGATCGTGAACTGGTCTGAATACAGTTCTCTGAACAGCACAGTTTATCCATCTCTGTACTAGGTCTATGCACAAAAGTTTATATAATCTCTCCACTTTAGGCCATTTCATATACATTGTGCCAGACACATTACTTTTTATATCCTCTGACAGAACATGAAGAAAGATTTTGAGACAGAATGCATCAAGCAACTCAGCCTGCGATCTGCTCAGCCTGGCTTCCTGAATATGTTGATAGGTACTTACAGGGGCCACAAGCAAGGGATTTGAGATTATGTTTTAGTGCAGAATATTGCTGAAGGCAACCTTTTGACTATAGGGCATACCATTCCCTTTGAGCATGGATAGCCTCTTGAGCCTTGAGTAGTGTTCCAGGGCTCAGGCTGACTGGGAGACACCTTTCCACCTCCATTAAGAGAGCCAGGCAGAATGCAGAAGTGAAAACTTGACCAAGGCAGTTCTGATTTTGGAGTCTCTTGCACCTTTTAGTGTAGAGCCTCGCCTGTTCTTGTACCACACACACATTACTGCCCACAAACCACAGGGCACATTTATCACCTAAACCCCAGCTCTTTCTGTTATAGAGCACAAATGGCTCCTGGTGCACCAAAACATTTATCCTCCTTTCCCTTAGAAAGTCTCACTCCCTGAGCTTGGCTGTCTTGTGAAAGGAGGATGTACTGCACAGTGGCAGAAGCTTGCTTTGTCCAGTGTGCTGGGACAAGAGAGCTGCATCTCGCTATTTGCTTGGCTGAATGCATAATGCTGCTACAGCTGTGTATCAACTCCTTCACCCTTCAGCTGTAGTTCTGATGATTGGTACTACCAGCAAGCAGATGCAAAATGAAATGATGCTTTAATCCAGGCCTGGAACACTTTTGTGAGCAACTTATGCCCTGGAAAGCTGCATAGGGCAAGTTCAGGTCACAGGACCATACACTTTACAGAAAAGACCGCGCTGCACAGAGCCACTTCTTAGAAGCCAACCGCTGCAGGCGCCTTGGGATACATACCCGGCTGTTTAAAAGCACGTGCTGCAACAACGAGACTGCAGCAGCACAGCTCTCTTCTAAATGATGCACTGCACCGCTTAGGCTTGTGAATTGCCCACCACTCCTCCCACCTACTGCTGAGACACCAGCGGCGTGTTGGTAACCATCCCAAAACCTACTGTACCTTATGAGCTGTGGCAGTGCAGCAGGAGCCCCTCCGAGGGACAGCAAACACACCTGGGGAAGCACGGCTGCACCAGCTCGGCCAGAGCTTTGCCGCCCGCCGCCTCCGTAACAGCTGCTGTGGGCGGCGGGGGCTCGTACCCGCGAGGGGCGGCTGTTATCCGTCCGTGGGCGCCGGGCCCGCCCTCACCTGCTCCCGCGGCTGTCAGCAGGGGAGCGGGGACGTGGCGTTCTCACCTGCCCGGGGCCGCGGATCCGCGGGGCGGAGCAGCCGCGCTCGGCTCGGAGAAGACATGGCGGAGGCCGCGGGCAGGAGCCGGCGCCTCGCAGGTGAGGCACTGCCTGCGGTTTGGGGTGGTGGGGAGCGGCGTGGAGCGGCGGCTGCGGGCGCCTCTGTTCACCCGGCCGCGAGGCGAGGGAGCGCGGCGGGGCCCTGTGGCGGCCTCCTCCTTCTCCCGCAACAGGTGCGGGGGCGCCCCGCGGCTGGCCGTGCCCGCCGTGGTGCCAGCGGCTTTCCTCTCTTCCCCCAGTGTCCCTCGCCGCGAACCGCCGCCCGCAGACCCGACCCGGGGCCAGCAGCCGGGGCGGCCCCTCACATGGGCGCCGCGGCGGGGCTCAAGCCGAGCCGTGCGGTGCTGTGCCGGTGGGGGTGGCGCGTCCGGCCCGAGCCCCGCAGTAACGGCGAGGCTGCTACCGCAGTGGGTGCGCGCCGTCGTGCCGGGGACACCGCTTGTTGTTCTGAAACCTTTGGCGTTTAGGGCTCGGTGTGCTGCGGGGCGCCGACGCTGCGGCAGGGCTAACACAGGGGTGCCGGGGCGCGGGAGTCCGGGGTGTGCGGGGCAGCGTGTTTTGAAAGGGACTCGAGGTAGCGGAAGTCCCGCAGTTAAGGTGAATAGCTACGGCATCCAGCTAACGGGGAGGAGGTAGGCCGTCCCCTGGCGTGGGAGAAGGGATGTCTCGGTGAAGTTAAGGTGCCCCGCAGCCGCGCCGCCTTTCTGAGCCAGGCCTGTGGCCCGCGGGAGTGCTGGCCGGTCTATTGGAGCCCGGCAGTTTGGTTGCCCCTTCAAAGCAACGGGATTCTGCAAGCCTTTATTTCCTACAAGGAAAGCAGTGAGGTGTCCTTGCATCCCTTCTAAGGAGGGGTGTATGCTGATAGAGCGTTTTCGGATGCTTTTATTTTGTCCTAAGGGCAAGGAGGGTGAAGGGAGGAGAGTTTGGCTTACGCAAGCAGATCGAGTGCTGTATCATTGTTGTAGGCGCAGATGCTGTTTGCTTTTGCAGGCAGTGGAGGGGTTGCCTTTCTGGCATGTTCACTGGGAGTGCTGCTTACTGGACTGTGAAGTCTGACTCCAGCTTTTGGTCCTTTCCTTTCTTCCTCTTTTTCCTCCTTCTACAGTACAATTCCACTTGCCCTTTGCCAGTCCTTCGCTTCTCTAACATCCAAGTTTATCTCTTGAGTCAGAGTGAGGTTTTTAATCAAAACAACATATGAATAGGCCATATGGCTGTTGGTTTATTAACTGTTTCCACAGTGTAATATTGTTAATACATATTTTGTATAATGTGGTTATGCAGTCACAAGCAACAACTGTGGGCAGTCCCATCCACATGCTGTCTTGAATAAAGTTAGAAATGCAGTGCTTTTGCTTAGAAAGCCTGTTTACAAATCACTCCCAGCTGTCGCTCTAAAGTTCAGCTTTGGAAAGGATGTGCATCTGTCATCTGGTGTGTTTCAGAGTTTGTAACTACATTAACTTCACTTTCCACAGGAAAAACTGACTGTCAGTGTGTATCTTTAAAGCCATGTTTAGCAAACTCTTTTCAAGTTCTCTACCTTACATTGTTGATGTGATTTAGTTTTTAAAAATCCATATTTTAGCAGTCTTCATAATTTACCAAAACTGGAGGCTAACTGTCAAGTGATACATATTTTACATATGCATGGCTTTAAAAGCACTTACCTGCCTGGACTTACCCCGAGTTTGGTTTGTGGTTTCATCTCATGTTACTGAGTTGGGCTTTTACTCACTAGGACATATTTGTAGACAGAAGGTGGATCTGCTTGCATGACTTGTTGAGTATTTTGAGTTTAAATTGTTTTGTGCTGTCAAAGTTCATTCAGAACTTCCTCATGTGTGAAGTGCTGGAGTTAAGCTTCTACTACTGTGAAGCGCTTTGTTGTCTGTTGAGGTTCTTCTGAGTTATCACAGGAGCTGCTTTCCAGGTGTTCACAAACAGGAACACCCTCTTAGCATAATGGGGAGTTGCTCCTTGGCTGTTTGGCCTGTCTATTAGCCATCAGATGTGTGTGCCCAGGGAGGGCTGGGTGGATGGCTTCAGCTGTGGTCTGCTTTGCAAGTGAAATGCCTGTGTCTGGATCCAGCTCCTCAGGAAGGTCAACCTCCCATCCTGGTTTGGTGAAATCACCTACTGGTTGACTTATTGTTCCTGTTTCGAGAGCAAAACAAACCAGATAAATAGCTGTATGTGTGCTGTGATGTGTGTTTGGTATTTTTTTTCCTCCCTCCTGTGGCTAGATGTACAGACTTCCAAATCTGATGATGCTGAAAGCTTTAACAGCACCATGGACTTTGCAGAGAGATATTACAAGTAGTAGATCCCTCTGTTGCTGGGTAGGTGGCCTGCTGCACTTAACTAGCTTTCTTCAGGCGAGTGGTTTCATTACTATGGTGAGGTGTTTTTTTTTTTACTCTGCTGTTCATAAATGTACAGATAGCAAAAGGAATGCAGTGCTAAGGGGGTACGCTAACTTACAGCAGTTGGAATTTTTTAATCATAGCTCCTCGAGCATCTTGTAGTGCTAACAAGCTTTTCAGTGATTCCCGATTTGAGAGGGGCCCTCTTGTGGGGAATATCAAGCAGAGAAGCTTCTAAGGCACCTAATTGTCCGGTTACCCACCCACAAGCACAGGTGTGCCTCCGTGTGAGGGAGCTCCCCACGCATGCTCCGGATCAGCTCCATGCATGGATGGCGGCTTGCTTAGGTGCTTGGCTTATTCCGAAACTCTTGAATGATTTTGCATACTCTTCTAGCTAGTATTCTCTTCTAAGTGAGTTCAGTATTATTCTGCTCTTTCTGCAGGAAGGCAGGTCTCTGCTTTCAGTGGTGTTGGTGCCAGGCAGCTTATTAAAACACTGAGATTGTCTCTCCTTAACAGCTGGGGAGACTTTTCATCTGTTGCTGCTATATCCTTGTGACTTCTCTATGTGAGAATAAATCACGTTTTAGCATATTGTGGAGTTTTGGTGTGTTTTTTGTTTGTTTAACGGATAGATCATGGAGGGAACCACAAGGGTACAGAGGTACAGTAGGTGGGAGCTTAAAACGCCATCCGGTTCCCGGCGGCTTCTTCCCTCGAGGGTATTTTGGCACATGTTCCCATGCCCTCCGAAGGGAGCTGCGGCCCCGCCAGGCACAGAGCCCCGGTGTCGGTGTTCTTCTGTCGAGGGCGACGAGACTCGCCCTCGCCTGCGGGTGCCGCCCTCAGCGCGGCCTATGCGCGGCTGCCGGCACCAGCAGGGGCGGTCTGACGCGTCTTCCCGCTCCGGGCGGTGCACGACCCGAGTTAGCGGCTGCTTCGAGAGCCGCTCTCTGCTCCGATCTTGGGGGCCAGACAACCGAGCACCGCGGGGTAACGGGGGCTTGCAGCAACACGAAGGTACTATATACTTAACTGATGGTAAAAGTGTTGGAAACGTCTCCAAGCGCTCTAATTTCCATCCATAATAATTTAAATGTCAGCACTTTTGTGAATGTTTCCTGTCTTTTAATAAATTGAGGATCTGTAATTGTTCTGTTGCCATCCCTCCCTGATTAAAACCTATGCAAACTTTGCAATTCTATACCAGATTTTACAATTCTTTAATTTGCCCTATATTAATTTTAACGATTTCCTGAATCAGTACTGTAGGTCTTGCTGTAGGTGCACAGACTCAGATTTATCAGTAGCTTGTTGAATTGAAATGCTACAACTAAATTAAATTTAAAAGTGTGGATGAGAAGTTTAAAATCCTTATAGAGCATTGGAGGCTGCTAAAGTACTCTCTCTTGGATTCTTTCACTGGTCAAGAAATGTTTGTGTAAGGACTACGCACTGTGGAACGAGCTTTTTGATGTGTATATTGTGTATTGTAAGTCAGGCTCTCTTTCTCCACCTGCCTACTCCCATAACAACTAGTGTAAAAAAGGGGCAGTGAGGAAGGAAAGGTAATCACAACAAACACAAAAACAACCATCACCACCCCCAGAAACAAAAATTGCAACAACAAACCAAGCAAAACCAAACAAAACCCCAAACACTGCCACAAAACCCCTCTGTAGCTCATGAGATGTGAGGCCTCTTTAATGATGCTGCAGCAGTTGGTGTAAGTGCTACTTCCCCTACAGGAAGAGAGCTTCTAACCTTTAGCTCAAGTGGTATGCATTGTCATTTTACTTGGGCTTCATGTTCAAAATGGATGTTAATTTGTAGGTGTTATTTCAAACTGTAAAAATCATAAGTTTACACTAATCGGAGTTGGTTCTGATTGATGGCTGGTTTATTACTATCACAGATAAACAAGTTTAATACTTTACAGCTGAAAATTATTTGTGGTATTAAAGGTAATTAAATATCATCAGTGAAATAGTTGCCTCAGTTATGTAAATACTGCATAATCTAGCAACAGCATATTTTCTTTTCCACTTGAAAAAATGTGATTAAGTCTAGACCCACAGTACAAGCCACAGCGTGCTGCTAATTTTGTTGTGGTAACTGCACACCTGCCTTTCCTCCAGGAAGGAGATCTCCTATATGTGACTTAAACAAATGCAGTGGACTGCTAGGAATTGTGGTAGGACAGACGTATTATACATGTTTAAGGTGAAAAAGACTATGAGAAGAGGGTGCATTTGTTAAACTGGTTCAGATTTAATTCTGCAGCTGTTCCTTAGTATTGATTCTGGAGTCATGCACATTTGTTTTCATTAAAATCAGTCTTTGCTTTCATTAAAATGAGTAGAAAGTATATTTATACCTTTATGTCTTTGGAGAAAACTATTGAAGATATGTATACTAGGAGATCTGTCATTTCAAGGAAAATTACCTTAACTTGTTTGTTAAGATGACAGATAGGGGGTAGGTTGCCTCACTATTCAAATGGATGGAGTTAGCAACCCTGACTCCTGTTGACTTTGAGATTCTTCAGAGATGTAAGTGATGGCATGATTTATGCCCCAGACATAGTCACTAGTAAGACTAGATTATGGAGAGGAGAAATGAAGTACTGATGTCTCCAAGTATCTCTCATGTCTGTATCTGATTCCCTAAGGTGTACTCCCTTAAAGTTAATGGAATCCCAAAGTCCAGACTTCTTGGTCACCTTTTATGAAACATGCTGGCAAGTGAGATGTCAGGAGAGCACTGGTGATGAACACAGCACAAAGTAGTTCACAGGATTCTATCCTTCGGTTACTGTCAGTAATACAACAGTGGAGGCAATTTTAATTTGTTCTTGGCATATTGCCTTTTCTTTCGAGTACATTCACATTTTTAGGATAAAGCTTAGTGCTTTTTCTTTGAAGTACGTTCACATTTCTGCCAAAAAGCTTAGTACAAACATAAGCACTCTTAATTTTGAGTGCTTTACAAGCGCTTGGCTCTCTTAACATATATACAAACTAGGTATTTAAAAAATAAACTGTTTTTTACAGATACAAGCAGTAGAAATGCTGCCCAGGCTGTTAGTTAGTAGGGTAATTAGCATTGATGATTTCTGTTTTCTACTGAATTCCTGTTTCCTGCTGCCCTGTGAGGTTCCTTGCTGCCTTTCCTTATTTAACCAATCATAGGCCTGATCCAATATCATTGTTACATATAAATAGTGTTGGCTAAGAATGATCTAATATGTTTTTATTCATCATGTTATGTGTTGTGCAGTTTTTACAATTAGTCATACTATGCAAATCCATTTAATTAAGAAATGTAACAAGCCTTGTTAATGCACATCTTGGTGTGTATACGTTCAAAGTATTTGTGGAAGATGAAACTTTTGTCTCCATGTTCATGTATCTCTTGCTCTGATGAGTGAGATTGAGTCAGAACAGGGCAGGGCTCCCAGTCTCCTCGATTTTTCATATTCATGGAAAGGCACACAGATTGAGTTTTAATTGTCAAAAGGGAAAACAGTTAACACGTTCTGTCTAGTCACTTCTGAGGAGCTCTTAATAGCGTGGAACTGCACATGTAAGAGGGAGAGCTGAAACTGGGAAGAGGTCACCTCCAAGAAAGCCTTCCCTGCCTGAGCATGTGTATGGAGGTGTGTGTCCTGGTGGGTCTGCCCCCTACTTCAGGGTCTTGTAGGCAGTGCTGCTGCTGGCACAGCTGCCTGCCTATGATTCACCAGATCTGTGGTGGGTAGGGATGAAGTGAGGGCTGAAGGAGCAAGTCTCCCATATCATGTGAGAGGAGTGCCATGGCTGCTTTTAGCACCTGGAGTTCTACAGCTGAGGAATACATTGGCTTGCTGTTTTGATAAAAGTAGTATAGAATGTGCACAGTCTTTGCAACATGTGTGATGGTCCCATAAACAGATGGGTAAGCTAAAAAAAGCCAAAGTAGTCAGGATAGTTACTAGGAAAATGAAGACCTGGTGTCTGCTGCTTGTTTCCAGACCTTACTTATTTAAAAATTAACTATCTCTTAGGCAGAGGTGGTTAATAATTCTGAATTCAATTTATTGGAAAGGGAGATACTGAGCTATGAGACTAGGATAAAGACATATATGTTCAGACTCAGAGAGAAAGGTGAAAAGAGCTGAACTTGCCTTTCTGGAGAATCTTAATAATCCACTGCTGCTCCCCCCTTTTTCCCCATCATATACTTAAATATGCGCTTGCTTAGAAGGGCTGAATGATTTTGCTGGTTTTTGAGCTGAAGCACCTAATTCAGTGGATGAATGAAGAACAAGTTCAGGAAGCTACTGTGGTTTTAAGGCCTTGACTTTTAGAAGGGAGTCAACTCATTGCTTATTTAAAGCTATTCAGAGTGCATCTATACTCCTGATAGCAGGATTCTCATTGGCCAAAAAGATGAAGGTTTCCCTTCTTATTCTCTAGCATTTTATATGCAGTCTTACTGATTAATAGAAAGGGTCTTTTTTCCTTCCAAGAAGGTGGAAAGAAGAAATCAGGGCAAATAATGTTTACACTAAATATTAAAGTTGCTACAAAAATGAATGTACTGCTGTAAAAATAATCCGCTAGTCCTTTATTATCTTGTATATAAAAGCGAGGCCCTAGAGGTATCTTTGAAGAGAGACTCAGAAACCTCTGTAAAGACAAAGTTATTCTGTGATTTTTTGACAACAAGAGGTAGAAGGAAGAGCAGCAGTAGAAAAAATCAGGTGTGTGCCATATTTGAGATAGTGGTTGGCTTGATAGAAGCAAGTAATTTTTTTTTCATATAGTGGCTATTTTTGCAATTTCCAACCCTTTTTTTTTTTTTTTTTTTTTTTTTTTTATTTTTTTTAATTTTTAACAGAATGTGTGGAATCCTGTCTGTCGTCTTAAGGCTATTTTGTTCTGTCCTAGATTTAAATGGCATTGAAAAAGTTTGTAGTCATTTGATGCTGGGTAAATAGCTGTTTCTCACATGAATCAAATAAAAAAGAAAAGCCTCTACTTTCTCTGTTCTTTTGGCCTGATTTTAAAACCTACTGAAGCAGAAAGTAAATGCAAAGAGATGAGTCTCCTGAAGGAAATTAGGGAGAGTTGGGCTTGAAGTTTAGAGTCCATATATTCCAGCATTGTCATGCAAGGAATTGGACCTATGGGTCCCATCCAACTCAAGTTATTTGATGATCCAATACTGTCCATATTATGTATTTTTAAATGAGTTTTTTTAAAAAAGCTTTTGACATAGATGATTGATCTTGAACATGTTCATGCAAAATAGAGCTGTGTGTTTTGATGGGTAGGTACACTGAAAGTTTTTGGTGTACTGGTTTTGCAGAACAACATGGAATCTTTTAACTATACCTTGATTTCCTGATCTTTCTTCCAGAGAAAAACATCTGGAGCCTGTTTCATGCTAGGAAAACACGTCTATAAATGCAAAATGCTATATTCTTTCCTGATGTTGCTATATAAATACCTACCTTGTCCTGAGCATCTCAGTACTAAGAAAATCAGAAATAGCAATTAAATACTGGCACTCTGAAAGGAGCATATGTTAATATATTGACTTGATCTAATTTGTGATATAAAATGCATTTAAGTTGAGGGGCAGCCTTAAATCAACATCCAAGAACAGAAGCAGAACAGTGTTTATTTTGCTTTACAAATTCTGTGACCCAGACCTGTCTCAAGTTTATGATTTTATTTTTTTTTTTATGGTTGCTTTTTTGTCTGTGTTTTGGTTTTATACCCTACAAGAAAATGATCTTCAGCTGTTAGCAGTTTTTGGTAAAACTCAAGAACAGGATTGTGAATCATGCTCTGAAAACACTAAAGCACCATTTGTGACTTCTCTATTAAGAAGCTTGTGGTTTTCACAGTCCGAGCTTTTCTTTTCTCTGTTGTTTCAGTAGTTGAATAGTTGCTGGGTAGCTCTTCTAACAGTAAGGTCGTACAAAGTATTTTAAAATAGAAAAGTGTCTTTTAAGAATCAATTAGTTCTTTCAGAAGAATTCTTCTGAAGGTTTTGTTTCATCTTATAACTGGAGAAACTGAGGCTGGAGATTATAATTTACCTCAGGCTTTGGAGTGCTTAAGTGTCAGAAGAGCGAGCAGTGGTGAACAGGCTGCTGTGACTTCTGAAGCTGGCTTAATGCATCTGTGCCTTGAACTGTATTATTTTTTTAATCCCTCTGGTTGGCAGCAGGGAGGAAGGGGACCTTGAAGGCTGGAGTAATCTCTCCAATGGATGAGCATAGCTGCGTTTCACAATAATGGCAGACAGTAGATTTGTGTGTGTTATGATTGACATCTTGTTAGACCCTAAACTGTTGAGAGGTTGGGTTTTTCTTGCCTTTTTGGGGTGTGGGTTTTTTTGTTGTTTTGAGGGATTTTGTTTATTTGGGTTTGGTTTTTTTTTTTTTCAGGAAGGGAGAGGGGGAAGGGTTGGTTCCTCTGGCAAACTCTGACTTCTTGGTTGCTTGCTCTTTGAGTATGGTGTTCTTTTAAAACAACTTTTTAACTGCTCCTATGCAAAGGAAATAGCAGGAGAAAACCATGAAATTCCTATAAATTCCTTGATAAACATAAGAGTGTCTCATGGAGTGGGAGGAAAAAAATCTGTATACTGTGATTCAACAATGTCTTATGAGTGCTTGTGTTTGCAGAGCTTTTCATAGGCAATTTGTCTATAAATTTCTTTTGTCCTTTTTGCAATAGTATAGCCTGTGTTCAGTTGGCTTGATTTTCTGTAATATAACCATGCATGCCCAGTGATATAACAATAGTTGGAAGCAATCTTTTATCAAGTGTTTGGGTTTTTTTTTCTTGAAAACATACAGTCCTAGTTAGCACAGCCTGCCAACTCTTGTGAAAGACATAAAGCCTTGCAAAGACAAGATAGTTTTCCTTTCTGTTAGCTAACTTCTGTTGAATACTGCCTTTTGTCTTCGCTCCTCCCTGTGAAAGAGCAAAAAAGTTCTGTTCAGTGAGCTCAGACTGGCAGAGTGCTTTGCAAGGCAGTTGCTGTAGAACATGAGCTTATCGTGTGCAACTCATTATATGCTAAATCACAGTAATGAGCTTCATGTAGTGTTTGGATAGTTTACAGGGACTGAAACAATCCTGTGAATGAAAGAAGATAGCAAATCTAGAGTTCAGCCCCTGAAAATTATCAGATTACCCACAGCAGACTGTATGTAGGTGACTGTTCTGGTCACTGGCTTCAACTTGCTTTTCATTTCTTAGGTAGAGGTATCAAGCCTTAATACCCGGTGTTAAAGCAGAAACATCAATTAGCAAGTTGTTATAAATATTTACATTTACACAATATAATTATCCTGATAGTCTGTTCAAACTGCTAATTAAGACCATTGCATATCAGATTGTGCAGGTAATTACATCTGTAGAATCCAGTGGGTGAAAGTGGGTGTGTTTAAGTGTAGCGGTTTAACTGATAGAGTTTGAAATTGTTGTAAAAAGGAAAACCCAAAATTACCCAGTGCCCTCAAGATAGAGTTGCCCTCATGTCTTAAGAGAGCCTGACCACATGAGTAAGAGCTGAACTGTGATTGTATTGGTACCCAGTATGAGTCATGGTTGGGGGGGGGGAGATTGGGTGTGGGATATCACTAATAGGGGCTATGTAAGCAAATTTCTTAATTTTTTTTTTTTTTAAAGAATTTAGCAGCCTTGCTACTAAAATTATCCGCCATGTTCCTCAAGTATTCCCTCAAGGGAATATTGTTTTCATTCCAGTTTTCATACAGAAGCTCCTGCATAGCTGAGCCAAGGCTGAAATAAGCCAAACTTTCCTGCTAGGGATACCTCGGGAATTTCTTTTTCTTCCCTAAACCAATGGATAGAGGAAGGTATTTATCAGTACCATCTGGTTGTATGCAGGATTGGTACATTTTATGCATGTTTAATAGTGTTATTAGGAAGTTGGTTGTTGGGATCTGTTTTGGTTTTGGATTTTGTTTGTTGTTTGGGTGGTTTTGGTTTGTTTTGTTTTTGTTTTTTTTTTAAACTTAAGTACCTAAAGTTCTGTGGTATCTTCTAGTGTAATAATGTTTTTTACTTGTAATAGGTTGCAGGTGGCTAGGGTGCCATTTTATTAGGCATTTGGAAGCATGTGAGCTGGCACGGTTTTTAACCACAGAGACCTTGAAATAAAATCAGGCTGTGTAAGCCAAATGTGCTGTTGATCCTTTTCCTCTGTCAGAATTCACCTCTGCATTAGGAAGCAGAAAGAAATGTGCACCAAAGCCTTGTTGCCTGTGTGTCATAACCAAAATTCAACTTCACCAGCCTCTGAAGCATCAAATTTAGTCATGTATTGTACTCACAGCAGGTCACTCTTACGGTTGCAGGGGATCCTGCAAGGGCCAAGGAAGGCATTCTCAGTCTTGTAGTTGTTTTCCATGACTCCTCAGATAATATATGGAGACACTGAAAGAGTTGTCATATCTTTAAGTATGAAAGCCTCTTCAGAAGCTACTCCAGTCAGGTGTATTTTGGGTAGACACTTGTTATATGATTTAAAATGCCTATTGAAGTAGTTTAGCAATTAAAATGTTCAGTTGATTGAACATAATGTTTCGAAGGGCATGAATCCTTTCTTAATGACTTAAAACAGTGAAAGGGTGCGGAGTGTTATTTAACTAAACTGCCATATAAGTGTTGTTTTCTGTTACCTTTGTTCTTTTGGCAACAGTCTTGGGCATGCATGAAAAGTATTAATGGTACCAACTACTGTCCTCTGTTTGTGGCTATGTGTGTATTGTTATGTAGTATTTGTTGTGGCATTAAGTGGATAGTGCTGTTTCTCTTACAGGACAAAGTAGTAGCCTCTGTAAACCCCAGAATGCAAATTACTGAACAGCTTGTATTGGAGCTTTTTTTTTTTTTGCCCCTTACTCTTTTATGTTTACAATCTGTGCCCTTTAGTACGAGTGTCTTTAACTGTAGACAAACGTCATTGTGTACAGCTTCCACATACACCCAGAGACCAAAGTGTAACCAAGTGGCAGGAAGTAGCCAGGAGGAAATATGTATGGGAGGTGGGCCGTGGGCTTGGCTCAGAACTGGTGCCCTCCTGCAGAATACTTCTGTTTTGATTGGGTGTTTTGTACCCATGCTGAAGAAGAAGAAAAATAGTCCACTGAGCCTTCAGGTGGTGCTTTGTTCTTCTGCATCCACTGGGGTCCTGGCTGATGAGCCTGAGGTATGTGACAACAGAGCTATCCTGCCAGCTGAGCATGATCCGGGACTCCTTTGTAAAGAGCATCCCAGGGCACTGTGATACATAGGATGTTGACCATTTTAACTCTGACCCTTCTTCAGCATTGTTACCTGTGCTGTTGAGGTGCTTATATACATCTGTATAATCTTGTTTTTCCAATGTGGCACCTGCAGACTTACCTACTGATATATGTGCCATCTTGTGGTGGCTGATCAGGTTACATGAAGATTCTCTTAAAAATAATGGGGGAAAATCTTGGGTTTGTAACACTATAGGAATGTTTTAGCTTGTAGTTTTCCTTCAGTAGCCTTTTAAATGGTGAGCACACATTGAATTAGACAGGTGGAAGTGGATGAAGTTTAAGGTCTCACAGGTGAAACATCCAGCCTGTTGCATAGTGGCATTTGGAGCTGTGAAGGATGGAACTTACAGATTGCAAAACTTGTGAGCAGCTGCTGTAAGTGGTTTAAAGAAAATCCAGAATCCAGCGTATGAAGGAAATCCAACTCATTAAAACCACCAAGGCTGTTTGCATTTTCTTCAGTTTGCAAAGTGAATGTTAATGTTTGGTGCTATAAAACTAATGGTGTGGTACAGAATATTCGCTCTAAAAGTCCTTTTGTTGTCTGTACAAGCTAGAAATCCTGATTTTTGAGTTTTCACACATGGAAGAAAATGTTCCAACACGTGCCTGCAATTGTGGGCGTATGCATTCCTAATGCAGAAGGTATGCACTGCATAAGAAGGTGAGCTAAGTGCGGGGAAACACCCAACACATGCATATATAAAAGATGACGACTCATCCTCATTGTTTTAGTTTTAGAGTGGGCTAATATTTCTAAACATGAATAAACAGAGCAGCTGGCAAAACGCAGGTTCATGCCTGGAGCCTTCCAGGCTTCTTTTCACTCGGTGCTCATCTGCTTGTGCAAGCACAGTTCCATCCTCCTGCTGCCTTGTGAGGAGGAAGAAGCAGCTCCTGCTGCCGAGGTGCTTCCAGCTCTCTGCAAGCGTGCAGGAGCTGGCGTTCCCAAGGCCAGCTTGCTGCAGCTGAGGAGACAACGCTCATAGACCCTCTTTGATTAGGATGTGTCAGTGTTGTCAGGGCAACTGTTAACAGCCGCGTATCATATTTTCTCCTCTTGTGTTGCGTGCTGAATATTTTAGTCTGCTGTAGCTGGAAGAGGCTTGCAGGAGGAAGGTGCTGCAGCAAAGAACCCAGAGCTGTGGGCTGGGATCTGATTTTATGGGTTAAGACAGTGACGAGCAGCATCCAAACTAAAGTGCCTTTAATTAGGGCTTTTCTTGAAGGTGGGGAAAGACTTGCAAGCCTTTTGCTGCCGACTGGATGTTGGTATTTATCATCTGTTTGCATACTACTTATCCATAGGGGATCTATTACAAGTGCTCAAATGAACAGGCAGTGTTGCAGCTAGCGGCTGAGTAGGGGCTGGAGTTTCTTACTTTTTTTTCTTAATAAGCAAGAGGCAACAGCAACATGTCTGGTTCAGCTACTGCCCTACGCCAAGAGAGACTGAAGAAAAGTGCCAGGACAAATCCCCTGGGTTTATTCACCATTAACGAAGAGGATGAGCAGCAAAAGAATGAGAATTCCAAAAGACTGAAAGGTATGTTGCAATTCTGCAGCGTGGCTGGGGCTGCATGTGAAATACACTGGACAGCAGGCACAGTTTCTGTTTTTATTAGCTCTTCTGTGTGCTATAGAGAGTCTGTATGTGACTAGTGCAGTTTGGCAATGTATATTGGCACCCAGAAATGCACTGTGCATCAGAGATGCCTGTATTTAAATCCCCTGGTTTGTTATGCAATCATCTGCTTCAGATAGGAAGAAAAATATACTTTTTAGTTCTTAGCCCCATTTTTTCTGCTAGGGACAGGGGTCCTGGATCAGAAGTGTATTAGTGAATTTCTGTGTGTTTCCTTTGATTTCTGCGCACAGTTTGAATAAATACCTATTTAGAAAGACAGGTGATTGTAGGCTTGGGGAATACAGAAAGCTGCCTGTTATAGAAGGCAGTCTTGCCAAAGACAATGTAACAGTAGGTATACTTCCATTCATGTGCATAAGAGGCAGTGTGCCTTTGGCAGAGCATAGAAAAATACACATTGTTCAAATATGACTTTCGTATGTCTGAGGGAAGTGGGGACACCAAACAACAAAACACCCATAAACACAGAAAACCCCAAACCCAGCAGATTTTAACTGCTAAAGAAAAGTCTTTATGGTGTTTAACTTGGGTGAATGGTGATGATAGAGGCATGCTGATGGCTATTGGTTTATAACAGTGGTCTGTTAAGATTATGTAGCCCCTGTCTATCTTATATCATGTAATTAATGTTTCCCACATGGATCCTAGGGTTTAAATTCTGTGGGTCTGGCAGGGATCCTTCGCCTTACAATTGTGACTGGAATTTTAAGTGTGATTGTTAGAATTTTTATTTTCTTAGTGATCAAGTAATTCCATTTATATGAGCACTCCTTTTTTGGTCTTACGCAGAATAGGGGTGAAATGGTAACATATTTTTGTTTGTTTGTTTACAAAACAAATGTTACTTTGTAGCCTCCAGACAGTGTTTCAAATTTCAGATGTTACCATTTTACCATGTAATAGGAGAGGCTAGCAAACATTTAAATAACAAATGTATAGTATGTATGTTTATTAGAGCTGAATCATTTACAGCTAACTGGTTATTTTCTTTTCCTTAAAGGAAAAGGATGGCTTGGCAGCTTTTGCAAATTCTGAACTCAGATTTTCCTTCTTTTTTTTTTTTTTTTTTTTGAGTGTGCAGCCTGTACTTTGTTTTCCTCAGTATGGTAAAGAACCTGACAGGTTAAATGACGTGATAAAATACATATTGCTAGTCATTGTTAATGTGCCTAATGTGATCGGGTCTTGTGTACATAGTTACCTGCTGTTCTTTGTATTTGAAACTGTCCATATAAAATGGAGATATAAACTCTAGTGTGAGGTTACTGAGTTTTTTAATGTTTTAAGAAGCATATTGCTTTCCTTTAGCATCTACTGGATGGCTTCTGGAGTCAACAGTCCACAAAGCTAAGAATCACCAATTTTCCTGGTTTTGTTCAATGGCACTGATAGTTTCCCAGGGTAAAATTTCTTGTTGACTTAGTGTTTTCTATTTGCAGTGGTTTTGCAGATGTGATTATCCTTTGAATCTCTTGTAACTGAGAATCTAGTTTCCATTATTCTTTTTTTCCTCTTGTTGCTGTGAAATGTAAGTAGACAAATATGGTCAGAAGCACAGACAGCAAGCTAACAAGTGCATGTAGTTTTAATAAGGTGAAAATTTGGTGGCTTACCTTGAATGCTCCTAGTGAGAAATAATGTAGGAGTCTGTACAAAATATTTTGGAAGTACACTCATTTGTTTCTCTTTTACTAAAGGCTTAAAAGGGCTCATACTGTCTGTAGAACATCATTTGCACACTGATGAATGTCGTTATTTATCCTTCTGTGCATTTGAATGTGTTATCAGTGGCTAGATGGGTTAGAGCTGGAGTGCCTGGTCATGGAGAATGCATGCATTCAGGGTGGTGTTCTCCCCTTCCCTGCATGGTACCAAACAAGGTCACTCCAGTGCAGCTCTGAGCAGAAACACAAGATGTGTGGATCGACTCATGTGAGGCTTCCTTGAATCTTTAGAGTCTGTTGTTCTGTTGCTACTTTACAGTGTTTATCTCAGTTCTTTACCTGTCCTATTTGGTCAGTGAGCACCTGCTGAGATGGTTTCACCTTCACCCCCCAAGCACATACTAGGTCAGTGTTATTTTTATGGGAGGTGGACTATACGTCTTCTTCATTTGCCGTTTCTGTAATCGTGCTGGACCTTGTCTTTGTACAGCAGAACAGTTCAAAACCCAAGAGGTCTTTAATGGATCTAATACTCCGAAGTAATAAGACAGCTTGTTCCTCCATTAAGGATATTTAAGTATCATCATAAGTTTTAAGATAATAAACATTTTGGCAGTTCAGGTCTTATCAGAATACTGAGGCTTGATTAGTGTTTGTATGAGAGTTGTTTTTGTCACCTGGGAAACATTTATGTGGATCATAAAGTGGCTAGCATTTGTGAGATTTTCTGTAAATTGATTTTTATATGAGCCATTTTTTTTTTCTTGTCTTTGTACTATAATCTGAAGCCTGGTAGGCAAGGAATTTGCTCCTCCCGTGTAAACAAATAATGAAATGAAAGTGCTTTTTTATCTGGAGTTATTAAAAAGCCTGCAGTGATCTTTGTACCCACGTGCTCCTGATACTTCCTGTCCTTTGATGTGAATTGTATTCACTGCTTTTTCACCAAATATTTTGATTTCCTTTCTTCCTCCTGTCTTTGGGACAAGGCCTGCGTTTTTGTTCCATGTCTGTGTAGCACCCACTATTGCAGGGTCTTGAGGTCCTGCTGTTGCATAGTACAGCAGTGTAAATAATAATTACTTTGAATTGCCTTTTTTTACCTGTATTAACAGCCTCTATTCTCTCCCATTATAACATACAAGAATTTTGCTACATAGCACACTCTTCAAATATAAGCTACATGAGTTTACAGAAGCTTATTTTGTACTTGAATTGTTTCTGGTTTTAGTCACCAGCGTTCTAGCAGTTCTGCAACTATATCCACAGAGAAACCAGACAAAACAAGCACGGAACCACGCACTTAACAGCTTCAGTGTTCCCTTGGAGCTTGTTCTGTAAACCAAGTATTATTTCTGTGACTGAAGATAGTGTGCGAATGTGGTTCTTTATGTCAATCACAAAGATATATCCAGGTAGATTAGTGTTTACTTAAAGGTACCCATCCTGTTTGTGTGAACTTTGGTCTCAGCTGTTCCTTGAATTCAGGCACAAGCAATTTAATTCACCTTAGTATTTCCCTCCTCTGCCCTGTTTGTGCACCTTGGAGGTAGTCTTGGTAACTTAATTATATGAAATGAAGTGATGCCTCCTTTCCTCTTCCTCTTGGGGGCAAATGCCTTCTCAGACTGTTGATAATGCTGTTTCTAAAGTTATACAGCATAGAAAAGTAATGCTCATGTTTCTGGATTATGAAATTGAATAGTAACTGAAATGGTTGCCTTATGAGATTTATGGCAAATTAATGAAAAAAGTCTCAACTAACCTACCAGTGGAATCCTTCACCTGCCTGCTTATTTAAGTGATAAGGGAGCATATCTCTAATCTGCTGAGTGGTACTGCTGTTAATAAAAAGCTAGGCACACATGCTTTAGGTCTCTGAACAGTAAGATTGATTCTTTGTTATCTTGAAGGGCTTTTTCCAGTCCTTTGGTGCATGGCATGATGTCTGTGATTACTAGCGTATTTTGCTGCTGTTCCATGGGTGGTTATGTTTTTTGTGTAATGCTTTCAGAAGTAAGGTTTGTTCATCCAGAGAGAAAGCTCCCTCATCTAACATGACTGTTTATGTGCTTAGTCTCAATGTTGTGCATGTATTAGGAATATATATATTCCTTGTTCAATTCAGTTTGGCTAACTTTTAATTTGGTTGTTATTTTGTTGCCATGTGTCTATACCCAAATACAAACTTAAGATACCTGAAAGAAAAGGGAATTTGTCATCTTCAAGGCATTAAACTGATAGTCCTGGAAACTGAAACTGTATACCTACAGAACAGGTACTGCATGGGGTGTGGAAGTGTAATCTTATCCCACACTGTGGAGTCTGTGCCTCAGGAAGGATTCAGAATGACAGGTTGGTCTCTGGCTTTCACCACACTTGAAACCAGCATAACTGCCTGAGATGGTGGTTTTCCCAATGGTGCCTCTTGGTGCTAGTCAGGAAGCTGTCCTCCACTTTGTTCTGGGCAGAGCAGTGCACAGCTATTAAAGGCTGGTGAACTGTCTCACCACAATCAAGTACTGGAGGTTTTCATGGCAGTTGTTAACCTTATCTTGCCCTTCTGCATTTGAGGCAAAGTTAGGGGAAAGAGTGGGTGGAAGGAAATAAAAGTACCAATTCCCATTACAGTGTTGATTGTGTAAAGGGGCAGGGCTGAGAACCTGAACAATGTGGTTTGTCATCCTGCACCTTCCAGTGAGCTCTGCTAATGTTTCTCTCAGTTTCCTCTTTCTTTCTGCTATCCAAGTCCAGAGTGTCCAAAAGTACTTGTGATTGATTTTTTTTTTTTTTTTTTTCCTTCCTGGATGTTTATTTAAAAACTCTCAAAGTATCTGGGACATAAGTTCTTTAAAAAAAACCAGACAAACCAACCCTATATTTATTACACAATTTGCAGCAATTGGGGCTGCAAAAGGAAATTGTAGGTGGGTTTTTTCAGGAAGCTACTACAAAGCTGCCTCCGTTGTAGAATTTCACTGTTTGTAACGGTAGGTGCTGAGTAGCATGCAATAGCTTATTTATAATAAAGACAAAGAGATTATAGAATCATAGAATTGTTTGGGTTGAAAGAAACCATATAGATCATCTAGTTCCAGCCCCCTGCCATAGGCAGGGACACCTTCCGCTAGACTAGGCTGCTCAAAGTCCCATCCAACCTGGCCTTGAACACTGGCAGTGATGGAGTATCCACAGCTTTTCTGGGCAACCCATTCCAGTGCCTCACCACCCTATATTGTGGTGATCCTAATATGAAGTTGTTTATTTGCAGTGAAGCAAAGAGCCAGTGCTGGAAGTCTCAGTGCTCGCAGGAAATATGTCTGTAGACCAGTGGAGCAAATCTGATCTGTTCAGTCCCTCTGGCTTTCAAAGTGAAAGTCCCAGGTCTGAGGACTTAGCTTGTGTTGTAACACAGTCTCTTCATCGAAGTGTGTGCTGGGATAACTGAGAGTTTATCTATGCTGGACAGGAATCATCTTACACTTCTAGCTCACTTCCATGAGAAGAGGCTTCCACTGCTGATTCTGGAAGATTGCATTCAAATATTTTTGTCAGCTGTTGTTGTGAGGGAAACAACCTCTGTTCTGTGCCAGTGCTCAGAGAGCATACTTGACATTGAGTGTATAGATGGCAAAAGTCCAGAAAAGTACAATGCTGATAGTCTTCAAAGTATAAGCTATTTGTTAAAAGGAGTTCAGGTTAACTTGGCATGTGAACTGAGGATAATAAAAATTAGGGAGAGATTGAATTTTTCAAAGTAACTTATGTAAGTAAACAGAGTTATTTCAACCGAGATATAAATGATAACATAGTATTCATCAGAGCTGTCAGTGTGAGAACAGGGTGCAGTATTCGGTTACGGTACTTGCATGACAGAATGCTTCTTGAAGTTACAAAAAGATTGCAGTTCAATTTAAACAACTCTCAAGAAAGCTTTATATAATAAGCACCATTCATAAAAGATTGATAGCAAGTAGTGGAGTTTCTTCCTTATTCAGTGTTACCGCTGTAAAAGTAGTGGCTTTAAAAACCTTAAATTAGGCATGTGATTCCAACTGAGGGAAAAATAAATGTAAAAGGAATGTGGATTTATGGTTATTTCTTATGGGGGAAAAGGAAACTGAAAGTGGTAGATCTATCCAAGGACCTTGAAATTCTCTGAGGTTCTGTTGCATTAGTCTTTTTTTTTTTTTATGAAAAACATGCAAGGGGTTTATAGAACAATAGGCCATTGCAATAAGATGGCAGCAAGAAGTGGAACTCTATGCCTTATCTGTACCACATTACACATGCCTGAGTAGTACCATGTTTTTATTTTACAGTGGAAAAGTGAAGCAATCGCTAAGCACAAACTTTTAAATTAAATATGTTGCAGTTGGGTCTGATGTGGTGTTGGTGTTGCTGGTATTTGCAGGCTTGCCCAGAAACTTCTCTATCCATTTACTCCTTTGAAGTTGCCTTTCTACCTAGGTACATGGAAATCTGTGTTTATTTTTAAGAAAAAAAACTTTTGCTTGTTGTACTGAACCCCAGAGAAATCAGTGAACGCCGGCCTAGAGTGTTGTTTCTGGCCTTGGTGGTGCAACTCTGCTTACCGGGCTCACCTGAATCACTGTGAGTAGGTAATTTTTCTTCCTGCAGAAACTCACACATGTACATTCTTTGCTTACTCAGCTACCCACAGAGTATTTTTGTGCCTTTTTTTTAAATCTTCTGTCTCTTTAAATTTAATCCGTGTTTTACAACTGGAGAACTTGTTTTTCTGGTATTTGAGAATTAAGAGTTCTAAGTGAAAGCATCACAAATTTTGTATTATCATCAGAAACCTCATCAGAAGTGATTTATGGCTGGGGTTTTTTTGGGAGTGGAGGCTGTGTTTGAGGGGTTTTGTGTTGGTTTTGTTGGTTTTTTGGGGTTTTTTTTAAGTCACATTAAAGAATTATTTAACTCGGTCTACCCAACCTCAGGCCACAGCGGTAATGAGCCAGGAGAACAAATGCCACAATGAGTGATGCAATTTGCTTTATTTTAATGAATTGCCTTCACTGACTTGTGTATCTTGCACAAGTGAAGGTGCATCTTGCAGTGCAGAGAAGGTGAGGGAGGCTATGGGCAATGTTTAATAAGCAAATAAAAATGCAGATGAAACATCAGAAATGAAATTACTGAGTGCTCTAAAACTTGGGCTTTCACATTTTGTTGCTTGAGGCAGAGAATTTTTCTCTTTCAGAGGAGTGGAATAATGTTTACCAAATTCTACACAAAACTCTATCTCATTGATTTATAGGTTTCACGATGATAGCCATTGAATAGTCCAGTTGTCCAAACCCATTCTTAGTGATCTGTATGTGTAGCTGTAGCGTTTCTACTAGTACTACATTCCCATGTAGGAACGACTAGGCATAGCATGCAGATTGTATAAATTTTCTTTTTATACTAGCAGTTTCAGAGAAGCACTTGAGTGCAAACTTCACTTACTCCTTTAAATCATTAACTTCCTGATAATGGCTAGAATAAGCAATGTTTCAGGAGACAGGTCTTTTCAAAAAGTAGGATTTATGTCTCTGTGCTAGAGGGAGAGACAAGTGGTTTGGGGCAGGCTATGCCAGTGGAAAGCTGACTTACTGCATGAGTACTGACATAGACCACACAACAGTTGTCCTGCGTGTGCTGGGGAACTGTTTGAGTTGTTTTGAACTAGAATAATACCTTCTGTGGCTTCAATAGGATGATGGTACAAGATTCCTTCTAATTGTTTGCGAGATTAAAAGTTCATTGAAGCTTTTATTCACTTTTATTAATGGTGAGCATATAGATTATCTTCTAGTTGTTTCAGATCTGTTGAAGCCTAGTTGTGCTCTTTAGCTCTGTAGAGGGAACACTTTTTTTTTGCTTTTTTCAGAGATTAGCTATGCTTCTGTAGGCTTGAGTTCATGTCTAATGTATAAAGTTTATTTGTACACGTCAGCAAGAGGAAGTGGGTTTGGAATCAAGAGTTAGAGCAAATCAAGCACAGGTATCTACTGAGACTGCTGAAAAGCAAAATGTTGAAGTAGCAGAGATTCCAAATCATAGAAGATTCCAGTTGATGTCCTTCACTTAAGAATAAAACTCTAGTTACCTGAAGTACTCTTTCTTTTCTGGTACTAGTATCTGTACACCTGGCTTCAGGGAAAGCGGGAGTTTACTGTTAGAAGTCATAGCTGCGGATTCACAATTAGTCCTTAATATCAGTAACTGGTTTTCAGTAGTGTGTGTTGGAGGCCAGATTTACAATCAACTTGGAAGAGAAGGCAAAGAGTCAGTTTGCTTAGAGAGTTACCCAGAAACCTCAACAACCAAGGAGAAATACTCAAGGTACTGGAAGTCCTAGAAGGAACTCCATGTACTTAAAGACTGAATTTGTAGCTTTGTCACTGGCTACCTGCTCTTCAGTTTTTATTTCTCTTGTTTAATACTGCTACAGTCTGAACCCCCAGTTCTGCAACTAATTGGCCTGGTTTTCGCATGGAGGTTATTTATTTATTTTTTTTTTCCCCACAGTCAAATTTCTTCTGGGTCTTTCTCTTGCATCTGGTTCAGATGTAGGGGCAACTGTCCTTCCACAGTCTGGCATGCCAGGTACAAGTGCTCGCAGACCTCTCCTGTGATGTGCTGCTGACTTTTCTGTTCAGCATTGGAGGGTTGTGGGAGGAGGCTATTGCCACTGCACACCCCTGCAGCCAGGAAATACTTCAGCTCTTGGAGTTTTGTTGTCAGATGAGCTTTGCTGCAGTCTAGTACCATAGCCATCTCCTATTGCATGGCATGCTGATGCTAGAAATGTGTTCTCCTTCCTTATCAGGAACACAGATGCCTCTGAAGAATCTGATGATAGTGGTTGGCACAGAAAACGCTAAGAAGAGTTTTTATTTTCTGTGTGCTGCGAGACAGCGAGGAAAAGGAGTGAGGAAATAACATACATTTTTCAACTAATGTTTCTGCAGGATGCCTGAATTGTAGTGTAATTGATGTGGGAGTATGATTGTAGTGCTGATGTCTTGGGCAGAGACAGTCTAACTGGTTGAAAGTCTAAGGAAAGATCCTGGACGTAAAATCTCGTAACATCATAAAAGATACTGTTAAGTGTGATGAAAAGGCTTGAGTTTTGCGTTCTTGAGTTTCAGGTCTTATTCAGCTTAATTTTAAACTGCTGCAAAGGCAAGGTTTATTATAGAAGTGCTGACAGGACTTGATTCACACTGTTGTATCTCAGTGTACAAAGCATCTTGTTTCACAATTCTGCTTCAGAGAGCTTTTCAGAAAGCTGTTTTGGAAATGCAGGTTTATCCAGTTACCCACCCTTGACGTGAGAAGCTGTTCTTTCATGCAGCCAATTCTAACTTTGTTTTTGTCCTTTTCCAAAGTCAGTTTCCTCGTTGCCTGAAAGCTGACTAATGCGCTGATGAAAATTACAATAGTAGATTTTGACTTGCATGCTAAGACACCATGAATGACATCAAATGTATCTGAGCTGTTCTTGAAGACACAGAGATGTCATGTCAATGGAATTTGTGCTTGTTTGTACTTCTGAGTGTGGCAGTGGAAGCGTGGTGGAAAACAAACTGCTGAACCTTTTTGCCTGTCATTCCTTCTGAATTGTAACAGTTAAAATGATGGCAGTCATTGTAAACAGAAAAAATTATTGTAAACAGAAAAAATTATTGTAAACAGAAAAAATTATTGTAAACAGAAAAAAATCATTGTAAAACAGAAAAAACATGGCAGTCAGGTGAAATTCCCGATGGCTGGAAAAAGGGAAATATAACCCCCATTTTCAAGAAGGGGAAAATGGATGACCCAGGGAAATACAGACCAGTCAGTCTCAC
>WYDI02004754.1:0-30272 GCA_009867235.2 Psittacus erithacus
CCCATGGCAGGGGGGTTGGAACTAGATGATCTTAAGGTCCTTTTCAACCCTAACTATTCTATGATTCTATGATTCTAGGATTCTATGATAGGTTCAGTAGGTACCCTTGTGGTGCACTTGCCATGGGTCTCTGCGTAGAGGGCTTCCTGTGAACCTTCTGTCCATCCAATCAGTTCTCCACCCACTGACTGCAACATTCTGACCTAGGTAGAAGAATACCATGGAAGAGTGTTGCAAGCCTCGCTACTGTCTTTAGAAAATGATTGTATTGAGCAATTATTGCATTTGGAAAAACACAGCATGGAGAGAACTTTTTATGTTTCACAATTAGCTTTACAAAATGTTCTTCGAACTCCAGTATCCTGCCCTGCCTTTAGTCGTTTTGATAAACTGTAGACCTACTTTTGGTATCAGACTAGGTCTTCACTGGAGTAACGCCACTGTCACAAATCTTGATTTACATCAACGTAAGTGTTATCAACGTCAGACTCTTAACTCTCTCCAAGCTAGGTGACTCAGGGTAGCAATAGTTTATCATTGCTTTTTTCCAGACATGTTGTCAGGACTAAGCAATGTTTTATTTGTGGTGAAATTAAAATATTCTGATGAGATCTGGGTTTCGGTGTATGTGCGTTTGAGTAAAAAGTTTGGAGCAAAGCATTAGAATGCTTTTGATATGACATGTGCAAATCAGAACAGATGACTGCCCTGACTCCTGAGCAGTCCTGCGGCACTTGCCATTGTTTTAGTTGCTCTGTTTCCATATTGCTAGTGTAGTCAAAACCAATTGATTCAATTAGCCCTTCAGAGTAAAGCCATGTCAATGTCTTGCATAAATACAGTGACCCCTACAGCAATATGTAAAATGTCTCTTTTTACATCTCACAGCTTCTGTGTTGACTTCTGCAGAACTGTAATTAAGTCTAATTAAGTAGACTTATGGAGTTACACTAATGGTTATGTATAAGTACATGTCCCTCACAGCTATTTGTTCAAGACATTCTTCCTATCATTTAACTTGCTTCAATTATGCATATTGTATTTTGCCTGCTGATGTTTTTGCATGGTAATTTTATGAAAATAAAAGTGGCCTGCAGGATTTTCAGTATTAGTAACTTAGATGTAAGAGATTTGACATACAACTTAGTTTCTTTCCACTACTTTTTAAACTCAACTTCTATTAAAATTACTCCCTGCACTTAAAAATTACTTCATTTGTATTTTAATTATACCAGAGTAGACACAAGATAATGAGAAAACACGTGAAGTTTAAATATATGTTTTTCTGTATTTTTATATAAATAACTACAAAGTTTTGAAAATGAAAGTTTGAGAATGGTCTTTATATAGAAATAAATTCATTATTATATTAAAGAATATTGCTTGCCTTAGTCCCACAAGTTGTATTTTGCAGACGATAGATTTACGAAATCGCCTGTCTTTGCTCTTCAGGAACACTGCTTATACAATGTAAAGTTGTTAGATCCAAGAAATGTTAAACTGTTAAGCTAAAACTTGATGAGCTAGCTTGCAGGTATGTTTCTTCTCTGTTTTAACTTACTTGAAACAGTGGTTTTTCCCACCAGAAAATTAATCCAGCGTTCATCTTGTAGGTGTGAACAATTCCTGAAAATAAAACAGACAATGCCCAAACCAACATCCAGACTTAAATATGTAAATTCTCAATCCTCAGCCACACTCTAGTGTTATCAGTAGTTAATTTCCTTTCCAAACCACCTAAACCAGTGAAAGCAACTATAATAAATATTAGCAACCTGTCGCTTAGTGTAATCATGGATTTAAGACTTTCTGTGGATGTAAAACACATATATATGTATGTTGTCTGAGGGGAAGCATCTGTAACACCTCATTATGCTCTCAACTACCCATAGTGTTTGCAGTGTGGAAGGAGTTCTGCTATACGTTTTTACGTGTAAGATACAACATAGGTGGACAACATGGGGTTTTTAACAAACCCATGGTATATATATGGATATGGTATATCTAGAAGAAATGAAAATGTATATCAGTTATGAAGGCTTGATCAAGACATAAAGAGATTAAGGACTACAGAGACCCACATCAAAACCCAACAGTTCATCTCCTATACAGACAGGAGGAGACAGAAGATGGCTTACAGAGTGCTAGCATAGCATAGTGGAGAAATTCACACAGGCAATAAAATTACAAAGGACTTTACCTGTGGGGAAAACCACAGAGGCCTGTGTGACACATCTGAACAAACATCTGCTTGCATATCATAATTAGCATGAGAGTTGACAGAAAGAAAGAGTAAAAGCTGGCCAGTGTTCTGAGGTAGATACAGCTAGTCCTCCTCCAGAGAATGCTCTACCAAAAAGATGGAAAGACTTTTAAATACAAAAAAGCCTCATTTAGTCTGAATAAAGCCTGAAATGTTTCCTTTAAAATGGAGAGAGTCAAAGCACTGTGTGTCTTTGCTTTTAATCAACTCAGAATCTTTCTGAGCAGCAGCAGCACACCCTGTCACCAGACCCTTTCAGCCACAAGGAGGTCTGCCTATATGTTTACTGTCTGCCCTGGTAGTCCTGCAGGCTTTATGTAGGAGATACAGGCTCTTGGCTTCCTGCTATAACTCAGCTGTTTGCCAGACCTTGCTGTTCCACAAGCCTGCTCCCCCAGCCATGCTCAGTGGCTCTCCACTATCTCCAGGGGTCCTAGGATTGCCCCAGGGGGTCCCATGTCACCCTATCTTCTTAGAAGATCATAGCATACTTTGTGAAGAAGAATATATGTGTAAAGTAAGTGTGATGTGTCAGATCTGTTATTTTTTTCAATTAAAGGGTAATTGCTGAATTGAGTAATCTAACAACCGAAAAGAGCAAAAAAAGTAATGAGATTCCAGAGGGAGCAGGTGAAGGAGTGACGGATTTCTGAAACCCTAGACTTGGCTGGACATGGTTTTGGCCTCTTAGGGCCTACACTTTCTGTGTCAGTGAGGTGGAGACTAAGGAGACATGAGTTACATGGACACAGAAGTCCCAATGTTCTATCAAAGAGAAGCTAAACACTCATTAAGAGAATTCAGTCTTAAATGCCTATTATCTACATAGATGAGTAACCTACATCAGGGGAGGAAGTTCAAATGAACTGAAATTAAGAAACAGATGCATGAAGAAATTGAATCAAGCTGGTATTAAAAATGAAATAAAAGGCAGTAGAGGAAAAAAAAAAGACAAGACTGTTTAAAAATGAAAGCACAAATGAACTGTAAGAAAACTAATTGTGACTGCTGTTCTTTGGGTAGTTAGGTTGCTGTTTTTAAAGGTAAATATCTATGTTCCTAAACTGTGTGGAGGAATGACAGGCTTGTTATCTTCTTGTAGAATTATGAAGTCCTTCTTACAGAAGCATTAAGAAATATAACTTTGCTCAACTTATTTGACACATAATTGAATGCACAACTCTGGATGACAGTTATGTAACTTCCCTTGGGCTTTTGTACGGCAAACAGTTGTCAAAGATTCAAATTAGTAAACTTTTCAGATTAATTCAATCCTATGTGTCAATCGGCTAAGAAATTGTTTATACCTTAAGGGGAACAAACACAAAAGAACTACCATCCTTGTTGCATTCTACTTCATTTCGTTTTGTTTACTGCCTTTGCTGTTGGCATCATATAGATGTTATTGTCCATTTTGGTACTTTTAGGCACTCTTTTTAATATCTGGCATCTGACTGCCCTGCAGTGAATAGCAGTAAGAAGCTGTCAGTTTAATAGGCCTGCTTACAGATTGCTCTTTCTCTGTGCTGTCATTGTATGTAAGATGGACAGAGCCACAAGAAAGCTAAGCCATTATTACTGTTGTTTCTTGTTGTGTTACTGTGAAGCTCCATTGTACTAGATTCTTTGCAAACTCAGAACAAAAGTTTGTTCTGCTACAGAGCCTGTACAGCATCAACCATAAAATTAACTTCAAACCACAGATCCTGGGAAAGCGCAGGAAATAAATTAGCAGATGTGGGAGAAAGCTGTAAAGCCTGTCTTGCTACTCAGGATTGGCTCCATGTCAGGTGAAGTCCATGTTTTTTAATGTAAAACCCAGGTCAGAGGCTAACTCTACAGAAATCCTGATACAGCCTTCCGTGGGTGACCAAGAGATCTCTCTGGGCAGCAATCAATGGGAAAGTTGAATTAATCCATCCTTGTGCAGCTCTAGTGACTGAGAAAACCCAAATCCATCTTTTCCACTAAGGATCAACTACTCCTGAAGCAATTTCTGATGATCTGTCCTACTGGCTCGAAGACAACCAGTGATAACTCCATAACATCCCCCAAATCCCTTGATCTGTTCCAGCATTTAATCACTCCAGTCATTAGCAGATTTTCCTGTCTTCTAATCCCACATCTCACCTGCTAAACCTGTTAAGTTTTATCCCAACAGTAAGCAGAGATGGAGAAGACTCACTTTCTTTTTGCAGCTATCTCATAGAGCTGAAAAATTAAATAATGTCTCTCTCCATTTTCCCCTTCTTTAGCTAAAGCCCTAGTCCTCAGCTTTGTCCTCATAGTCCATGTTTTTGACACCCTTAATAGTTCTTGCTGCTGTCTATTAGGATCACTGAAAACTATCCCACATCTTTCTTAACATGCATGCCCACAGCTGGACACTGTGCTATGGCTGAGGACTTGGCAGCGTGAAGTAAAGCAGAAGACTGCCTTATCTTGTTTTGCAGATTCTTGTCTTGCTTATGACATCTCCACTGGGATGCTTGCCTTTTTCTTCACAACATGACATTGCTGACTCACATTCAGTTTGTGAGCCATTAGCATCTTCAGATTGTTGCAGTAATGGTAGTTGTGCAATTAATTATTCCTGTTTAAGTATTGACACTTGTTTGTGTGTACCCTATTATAGCATATCCCATCTTTCACACCTGTTTTGTGAGTTCTCAGATTTAATTCACAAGCTTCCTCGATTCCTCCCTTATGTTTCATACTTCATGTCACATCCTTATGTAGCGAGTGATGACATTCATCCCTTTAGTGTTAGCACTTAAGTCCATTATTATAGGTCTTGAATTCACACTTATCAGAGAGAGTCTAGAGTCTATGAAGGGCATCACAGCACAGCCAGTAATGTTCCATCCCTGCCTTCCCTGCAGGCTTTGCTGATGATACCTATTCTGGAGCAGCAGCAGCGTTAGAGAAGCTGTCCTATCAAACATAATACAAATGCTACAGACAGCAATTTATAATGACTTCAACACCGTAAGAAGGAATTTAAAATACAAATTGTGTTACAGACTTCAGTGACTTCTCTAAAGCAGCAGTTTGTAATCCTAAAGAGATCTGAAGGGTGAAGTCTCAACAGAAATGCATTAAAAACTCAGCACCTTGCCTTTGGCAGGGAAGTCAGTGATAGAAAAGCTACAGAACATAGAAATAGAACAGGCACTAAAGGGTCCTGCAGATTGGCCAGACTGTCCCTTGATACTCAATTATTATATGAATTTCAGTGCCTTTCTAAGACAATCTTTTTAATGAGAAACCAGTTTAACTACCAGAAATATTAACACATTTTATGCTGCTTTTTATGGTGCAATAGTCACTTTGTGACTTATGAAGATGAGCCTTACAGGAGTTCCGCAAGAGCTGGGAAGCTGAAAAGGTCAAGCTGCATTGCTGTGAACTGGCACCTTTGATGCTCTGCTGTTGAAAAAGTGTTTCTTTTGATAAAGACCAAGTCCTGCATAAAACCCACAAAGCTAAGAACACTTGATCATTCCTTGAGGATTAATTAATTTCCCAGAAACCAACTAATGCATTTTAGAAATAGCTGCAGGCAAATGTTAATAAGAGATTAATCTTTCATACCTTTGAGAACCTTTTAGACCCTTTTAGACAAAATGAAGATACATTCAACTTTCCCTTGAGTTCCAAATGTGAATGAGATCAACTAGTTTATATACTAACTTTTGTGATGAGACATCATTTCAAATGGAAACAACTTTTGCTGAGAGCAAAAAGACAATACCTTATTGTTAAGCCATTTAACACCAGTAGCAAGAGAAAGTTTCAGGAACAAAGCTTGTAACAATTCTCTCTTCAGGTGGAACTTTCAGAGAACATCAGACCTTCTTCTTCTTCTCAGTCTGAAACCTCCTTTGGCCTTAGAAATTTAGAGAAGAATTCTTTGCAAGCAAAACAAGCCACTTTTGATTCATTTATGGCAATGAGAGAGTCCTGCTTTCGTTAAATTAGGTAATGATACACTTCATTTCCGTGGATGGAGAAAGAGGCCACTTTTTAGAAGCTGACAGCTTGTGCACAGGGTGAAAACCAGGAGTGATAACTGGTAACCTCAGCTCTGACAAGCTCCAATAACTCACTGTGTCTCACCAGCTCAGGTGCCAGTGACCTGTCAGACCCTGTGGGGCACAGCCCTGCTGATGGTGCATAGCCCAGCCCAGGCAAGGTCTTTGCCTGTGTAGCTCATAGTCCTTTAGCCTCAGAGACACCAGCTGGCCACCTCCTGCGAGATCTCAGGCCAGAGTCTCTCTCCACTTAATTCAAGACCAGCTTCCTGTAACAAAATACTGTCCTTTCCCATCAAAGACTATTCTTCCCTAATTTGCAAAGTATAGGTATGTTACAAACCTTGTAGTCTTACAAGGTTTGTAAGATTAAATACTGTGAAACCTGTTTCATGCACAAAGAGTTCTTTTCACAACACCGGGGCACTGAAACCTCCCACTACCACTTCTTGCACCATAACTAAACCAATATGGCCTTAGCATTTTATGAAATACCTGAAACTTTAGTGCATGTCACTTAGTGACTGAGTTTGGTAGATAGTGGTAAACTTGTCAAGCAAAACAGATGCCTTTGCATCATGGCTATTTTATACGTGTGTATACGAGACCATAGAGTATGAACAGCAGCACTGCACTCTAAGGTTTAGCAATCGTATTTCTCATTGATCTTGTCTTTTTACAAGGTTCATTCCGCTGCAGAAAAATAAAATTTGTATTCACTCTCCCTCCAGAAACAGGATCTCAGAAACATCACAGTGATGCAGGTGTTTAAGATGCTGGCGCATCGCGTCAAAAAAGGTTGAAAAGAGGTATCCATTAGAAGCAATAAATAAACTTCCTTGATTAGTGCAAGGCTGTGAATACAAGTTTCATGCTACTGCTTGTTCTCAGTAGTTTCTATTCTGTGATTAATTGTTTACATGGTGTTCAGTGTTAAGCACTAGATAACATATTATTCTTAGTGTTACGACAATATTCCCTGTTGACATCCTTGAGCTGTCTACACTTCTTGCGGCAGACTTGGCAAACATTTCTTGAATATATAATGTTTGCTCACTCCTCTGAGTACAATGTTAAAAATTTAGTTGGTTGAGATTTTTAGATCCCATTTTTGTAGCACACTTGCTAGTCCTCTTGCAGTGTTCTACATTATTAATTTCAGATTAATTTTACCCTCTGGCTGTACACATTTAATGGAACTCCCTGTACAAATACCTCAAGCAAAATTCTGTATTTACTGTACTTTCTGGGCACATTTATCTAAACTAACAAAAATCAAAAGAACACTATTGAAATCTATGCATTTATGAGAGAAATACTGAAACATCTAAAAAAAAAAATAAAAATCAAATATACATATTCTATTTCTGCAATACAGCTCCAGTTTCAGTGAATGCAGCCAATTAGATTTGCTGCTTATCTAAAGCAGGATTTACTTTTCTGTCTGAAACATCATAACTAATCAAGCTCTTTCTACTTATCTTCTAAGCATTTCTCCGGTTTGCACTGTCCAAGTAAAATAGAACAAATACTACATTCAAAGCAAAATCTGTATTGACTTTTCTTATGCTTCTCAATTCTTTTCCCCCATCATACTCAGACTGCTTTATGTCAGAGTGAGGGAAAAGCAGCCTATCTGGGCAGCTGTTTACACATTCAGTGGACACATCACTGGCTCCCAGACTTTCTTTAGATAAATGGCGATTATCCTTTTCTTCAAAGAAAAACAAGAAAGACCAAGAAACTGTCACCTTGTCACTTTACTTTGAAATAACATAGTGAATGTGCAAAGCAGAACCATTAAAGACTGGGGTCCGTGTGAGTACCTGGTGTAAACAGAACTGAGATATGCTTTGATAAATTATAGCCAACGAATGGGGCTTCCAGCCCTTTTTCATAGAAGCTGACAATTTTTTCAGATTATCTATTTGACAGGAAAAGAATATCTGCTATCTGTTAACATGCTACTTACATCAATCAGGTGCTCAGATGTAATGGCAAAGAAGGGGAAGAGCCGAACAGGCATGCCTGAGGGCTCTTAGTAAAGGTGTGTGCTAAAATGTAGACACAAAGTAAAAAGTAGCCTAACAGAAGCTATCTAGGACTGACTGTCTTTCCGTGCCAGGAAGCAGGCCTACATCTTCACTGTGATAGCAGGATACTATAGAATTATAGATACCAACCAGTGATAGGTTACAGGAAAACAAGCAGAGCACTGGCAGTGCCAATAGAAACACATTTTTTGGCTTCAGAGACATGTAATACAGCAGTACAGTCACCCTAGGGTCTACATAATCCCTGTGAAATGAAGAGCAAAAGAAGGCTGGCACCACCATCCCTTCTATCACTGGTATTAATCAGGTCTGGGTTCTTACAAAGGAAAGAAATGGTATGTATCTGGAAAAGGAACAGAGATTCATCTGAAATGGAACAAAACAGAGTTAGTGGAGAAGACAGACATCACGCACATGCTCTCTAAGAACGTTCAGTTTCCTCAAAGGTATCAGCAGTAAGATAATACACTGAGAACAGCTGCCCTATGACAGGTTAATGCAAATCAGGCAATTGTCTAGTTAAATATTTAAGGAAAAACAAGAGAGGAAAATATATACATAATAGTAGTTGTCCAACAGTGGATTATAAGGTTTCCATATCTTGCTTAACTGGACAATATATATTTTTAATTTTATACAAGGGAAAGTCTGTACACCTTTCAGCTCAAGGAGATACACTGTGCTGCTGGACTCCATCTGCATTCAATTCAGTTCTCGCATTGCACGAACTACTTAGGCTGAAGGGATTTTCCTCTAGATCCCTCACACTTGGATGAAGGAGAACAACTTGGAATCTGTTGGTTTTCAGAGGTAGCTAAAAGGCTAGTCTGGTAATGCTGAATTCTGAAAAAGGACACGGAATTTGTGTCACTATGGTGAAAGGGAAATAGCAGATGTCTGATATAGTCTTGTCTTTCCCCTGTCCTCCACATATTCACTGAACCCAGTGAGCCTCAGTATATACTGGTACACCTTCCAGAGAACTACTTTTATATGAGGAAGGATGGAAGCGAAACATCTCAGTTAGGCTCTTACCATAAAGAATGTGGATGGCAAACTAAAACTGAGTTAAAAAAGAAATAAGGATGTTACTGTATGCAAGTAGCCTTGCTAGGTAAAAAGAAATAAAAACAGTGATTGGTGCAATTTTAATTTTTGGAAGGCACTGAAAAATTCCATTGGTTGCAAAACATACAAGGTAATTTCCCAAATTCTGTCATTTACAAATGAGGAAATTGACTACAATATTTCTTCTTGACTTTATAACTCTGCTAATAAATAATACACTAGCATACCCAATTTCATAACACTAAATAAGATGAGAAAGATTCAATATTCAGTAAGCTCATTTACAGAAATCAACAGATTTTCCAGTCAGCTTTCTGTTCAGGAACAGTTGCTCCCCACCTCATCTGAAGTTCACATTCCCAAAATTGAGAGAAAACTGAGAAGACCTGTAGGTCCTTTTATACAAATAACAAGTTCTGAGCTCTATCCTGCTGTTCCCAGATGGGTAAATTAAATAATAATTGTATTACCCACAAGACCTATAGATTCCTTTCACAAGTCTGATGCCACATGATTTCCAAATTTCAGCCACTCCATGTGTATTGTATAAGAATTATAGAACAGCTCAAAGAACAGAAGTACAAAGTATGTACTAAGCATTTACACTTATGCAGTATTTCAAGAAGTATTTCAGATTTAAGTTTTCCACCTTAAACCAGGATTAGCATTCAGGGCAAAAAAAGTGAGGCGGACTTGGAAATCTGACCAGCTTTTTCTCCAGCCTTCTAACTGGCTAGAAGACTCTGTTAGGGAGTCTGAGACCACAGCCATATGGACAGTAATGACAGTCTGTTTAGTGTCATCTTCCTATATTATTCTGAAACACATGCAGCTTTTTATAATTATTATCTGAACCTTGTCAGTTAAATCATATACATGCTGCATGAGAGAAAAATCAGCATCCTTTATAGATTATTTGACTCCTCTTTTGAATATTGCAAGGTTCAATACCTAAGTGTAACTATATGGCTACTATTCTTTTCTGACAGTGAAATATGAAAGAGTATATTTTCCTCCATACAGATGAGAATTTCAAGGGCAGTGAATTTCATGCTTTTCTTTGCCAGAAAATTGTTGTGATCTGAATACATGTTAAGAAAAATTACCATGCTAGCAAGTGATTAAGAAAGAAAATATCATGTATCAGTGCAAACAAACGAAAAGCAAATAATAAAGACAGGTAAAAAAGCAGCTCAAAGTAGAATTCTAATCCCCTTCTAAATTAAATAATTTTTAAAAATAAATGCCTAAAAAAAAAAAAAGAAAAAGTGGAATATAGTCTGTTCTGGCCTCATGCCCCCTCCCAGAACATAACTGAATTTACTGCCTCAAAGTTACTCCTGACTTACCAAGGTGCAAACAAGATCAGAATGAATCTCTGAGCATCTGCCTCAGAGTGAACTCTCAGCTGCTGAAGGATTAAGAACAGGAGCCACTTCAATGCTCTATGCCCCCTGCAGCACATCATTGACTAAAACAGTCATGAACCTATTGTAACTTACGAGTTAGGATGGCTTATGGTAGCTTTGCATTGCCAAAGCTATAGGCAGGAACCACAATGTATCCTGGTCAATGTGTCCCTATGTGCGCTGTGAAAAGACCGAAGAGGTGCAACACAACAGTCTCCCAGCATTTCTGGTAAGGTTAAAAAAAAAAGAAAGGAAAGAAGCAAAGAAAGAAAAGGGAGAGAAATCATGTCTGTGGGAGCTTGGGGCATAAGTTAGAGCAAGAAGGTAGCTTGCAGATTCTAATGATGGCATAGAATGATAGAAAGTAAAGTTGGAAGAGACCTTAAAGCTCATCTACTTCCAATCCCTCTGCCATGTGGAAGGACAACTTCCACTAGACCAGGTTGCTCAAGGCCCCATCCAGCCTGGCCTTGAACACTGACACTGATGGGGCATCCACAACTTCTGTGGGCAACTTAGGAGACATGCCATTCCAGGCAAGCTCTCATCATGAGCAGAACCTGAGTTACAACAAACCTCTTTTTCCAGAGGCTCTGCCACTGCTCCAGATCCTCCTGGGTCTTTGAAAACACTGAGAGCTGCAGGAATCAAGTTAAAATCCTGGGCTGCATTATTTGGAGCATATTTAGCAGATTGAGGGAAGTGGTTGTTCCTCCGTTTGATACCTATGAGACTATAGATGCTGTACCCCATGCAGTTTGGACACCCAAGTACAACACAGATGGACCTTGCCTTGAAGTTGGCCCTGCTTTGATCAGATGGTTGGACCAAATGATGTCACTTCCAACAAAAATTATTCTATAACTTTAACAGATGTATTTTCCTGGGTGGTTTATTTTCTCCTTACACTGATTGTACATGTTTGAATGCTGCTAATGTCTTTTATAACCTCATCATCACAATCCTGTGCTTCGTTTTCCTATAAAAATAGCAGTAGCTATAGCTACATCTCACTGGCTCATCTTCTTTCTCTTCCTGCTTTTCTCGTTTCCCTTACAGCCACCGTTATACCCCAGTCTGGCAGAACAATTTCTAGCAGGTCACACGTTTATGTCGAACTGGGAAGGTTTTGAACCAAAGAGCTGAGATCATGCTGATGAACAAAATGTTCTCTGAGTCACAAACACTTCCTTGCTCCCATTCTTCTTCCTGGTAGAATGGAAAATAGTCAATCTGAGTCGTATTTCTTCTAAATCCTTTTTACAAGGAACAGTTTAAATGGGACAAAGCACTTAATTTTCAACCTCGCTTTTTGTATAAATTACTGTGAATTAGAGGCAGGAGATTCAGATTAGAGTTTCTAATATATCAAACTACACTGCAGAGCAGAGGTCAACCTCAAAAGCTGAGGCACCAGTCTGGCTTTCTTGTCAGCCTCTTTAGGCACTGGATGGCTGCTATAAGGTGTTCCCAGAGTCTTCTCTAGGCTGAAGAAGCCCAGCTCCCAGTGCAAAACACCAACTGGGTATTTGTGGTTGAAGGGCTCAGATGTTGAAGGGAAAAACCTCCTGAAGTTTACAGGATTAAGTTTCCACAGCTCTCTCATAGCCCCCTGCATTACAGAACACCCCCCCACACACACACCCCCCCGGTATATATAAAATTCCAGTCACACACTGCAAAACACATCCAGCTCAGGAAGAACATTTCCATCTTCCTTTTTTCACAAGTTACCCCCAAAAATAATCTAGAGGGAAAATATCCTTTTATTTGAGTGTTTATTTGGTCTTGGCAGTCAATTATTTGTTCCCAATTGATTGAATGCTTTCCTAGAGATGTTTGCTTAAGCACTTAACAGCTTTCCTAATTCAATAAATATGGGCGGGTATAAACATATTGCACAGCACCAAAAAGGCCACAAGGTCCCTGGATCAATTCTCCTGTCTTTTACTGGTAGGAACTGGAATTTCCATTCTACGGGAGAGTTCTCATTATGAAAACTATTTTTAATACTAAAGATGTAAACGTAAAATTTTGTGCAGAATGGAAATCATCTTCACTATACAGGGAGACAAGGGGAACTGAAAGAGGCCAGGCAAGAAAGGAACCAGAAAGCAAATCAGCCAGACTGGCATTTACTTATTTACCTACAGACTGCGGCTAGCTTAAAATACCCCCAAGGACACTGGAAAGGCACAGAGCTGCTAACAGAGGTCCCAGGCAGCCTGCTTACCTTGCAGGCTGCTGTATGGCAAGAACCCTGTTAGGCAGACCTGAATTTCATCTGTGCTGGATCAAAAGTGTCAATAGAATTCACACAGTTCGATTTAGTCAAATGACCGTTTTCCAGTCTGGATGGAAAATTTCCATCCAGGGCTTAATAACTGCTTGGGACTGTTAGTCTACAGCTCATGGAATACGAATGGCACACCTACAGCACTTGTAAAAATCTTTTGGAAACAAGTGGCTTTGCCTTTTCTTACTAGCTTGTAATCTCTGAGATTCCAGTTTCATTATGTCAGGACAGATACATATAAGGGGAAGTGTGAGCTGCTCTGAACTTGACTTTTTAAATGACTTTTTACTCAATTTTCTTTCCAATATTCAAGCAATGAGCTTATTTAAATTGAGGAGCTTATTACACTGCCTAGGACAGAAATAACATTAAGATGATATAAAGGTGAAATGTAAGACGATAATCCACCCCAAGTAAGCTACTATGAGCCATTTAAACTAAGTGATGTTTTACTTTTTTAATTAATTCAAAAAAATATTACTTTTACAGCACTAAGTTTTCACTGCAAGTGAAAAACATGGTACACTAAAACAGGATTGTGTTTAATAATCAGAGCTAGGGCTAAATCTGCAGTCCTCACAGAGGCAAAACACTTAGCTTTTACACCCAAGAAGCAATGTCTCCCTGTGAAAACAAGCATACCGATTTGGGCTGAAACTGTGTTTTTTAAACCAGATATTGTAAATAGCACATGAAGAAGGCTTAAATAATCAGGAGGAGCCCAGGATTAACAGAAATTATTTCAAGATGCTTTTCAAAATAATGTTTTTGGGAATAAATGGCAATTGAGGAAAAAAAATATTTTAATAGGCCTATAAATAGATTTCTGTTTCCTCCTGAAATGCGAGTGATGAATTCATAGCTTTTCAACTTTTCAAAACAAAAAGCCAGGGTATAGCTTTCTCTTTCCTAATAACAAATAGTCATGTTGGCACACAGTCATGGGCTCAGAAAGGGCTGTCAATTTGGAAGATGTTATTTTTAAAACACTTATTCATTTTCACCTTCCAGAGTTGCAACTGAAAATTAAATTCCCAGTTTCACTCTCCACAGACAAGTATGTTCCTGGAAAAACATGGAAGAATGGAGACTTGTCACAGTATGTATTTAGAAATGGTAAAGTGAGAAAGATCTAGATTATTCCTCTAAGGATTTGGCCATCACACAAGCCAGGCATGAACTCAGACCTCTTTGTTTCAAATCATGTGGAGTCCAAGAGACAAGTAATTGAGATCCAAATGAGGAAGGTGCTTTTCTCCAGTGGATTCACGGGCCTCAAAGTTGTTCTTATGCTGCCTTAAAAAAGTGCATGAAAAAGCAGGATGTGAAAACAGTAGCTGAAAGGTACTGTGGATATTTTCTGATCTCTAATCATGTTTCAGTGCCTGATGCAGGGAGCCATGGCCACCTAAATGCATTCATCACTGTAAATTCCCGTACTGAAAGACAACAGGTACCCATGTGGGTCAATAGTCTAGACCTCTTAGCTGCTTGACAGAAAGGTAAAACAAAAAAGGTGAGTGAGACCTCTTCCTCTAAAAAGAAATAGCTCTTTCTATGTAATACAAGTGTCTAAGTGCTGTTCAAACCACTGAGCAGGAGCTGAAACCATGACTAGGAGAGATAACTTTGATATTAAGTTTTACTATTGCAACTTTTGTCTTACTATCTACAAATAACCTTTTGGCATGTTTATTCTTCTCCAATTCTGTACTCTCAATATGTAATGGAACATTTATTTCCACTTGTAACAGCCAAATAAGCTACATGTTATTATCTCTAGATTGCAGGTCTGAGCTGCATCCTCTATTTTGGTCGCAATGCTTGGACTGAAGGAATGATAGTAATGAAATTAATTAGTGCCATTTTAATGTGAATGACACTACCTGATTAGCTAGTAGGTAACAATTGTTGTCCGTTAATTTGTCAATGGAGATTTTAGCATTCCTATTTCAGCACTATGATCTGGCAAATGTATGATTGATACCATCTCACAAAGAGCTGTTTCAAGCTTAGCTGCAGGCAAGACATTGCTCAACTAGTCTGCTGATTCTAGACACTAGTTCTAAAACTGGAAAGAGGAAAACAAGCATGGTTGTTAGCACAAAGGCCATTTCACCATTGTTTCCTTCTTTCCGCCCCCTCTCAATCTTTTTATCCCTATTAGTTTCTTCTTTAGGCCTAGGCATTCTGGCCTCAGTATAGCAAAGGACTTAACTGTGTATGTAATTCACTGCACATTAAATATTACTATTTTCTCATCCAGATTTATATCTTCCTCATATTCACTTTTATTTTCATAGTTATTTCCTTAATAGTTGATTAATAGTCCAATGGAAATACAAGTTCAAATTTTGTTTTATTTGATAGGAGTAGCTAAGGACTTTGGGCTCATCTAGTTTGGAGAAAAGGAAGCTGAGGAGTGATCTCTTTGCTCTCTGCAGCTTCCTGAGGAGGGGATGCAGAGAGAGAGGTGCTGATCTCTTCTCCCTGGTATCCAGCGATAGGACATGTGGGAATGATTCAAAACTGGGCCAGGGGAGGTTTAGACTGGATCTTAGGAAGCATTTCTTTACCAAGAGAGTGGTCAAATACTGCAACAGGCTTCCTAGAGAGGCAGTCAATGCCCCAAACCTGTCAATGTTTAAGAGGCAATTGGGCAATGCCATTAACAACATGCTTTAACTTGGTCAGCCCTGAATTGGTCAGGCAGTTGGACTAGATGATCATTGCAGGTCCAATGCAACTGAAAGGGTCTATTCTATTCTAATTTATCTGCAGTCAGGGGTTGACAGTAATTAGGAATTGTGCTTTGAAAGCTGGTGGGATTTAATTTAACCCTTAAGGGCTGTTTCCATTCTGTATACTTCATGTATCAAAACCCTCCTACCCTTACATGGAACTGTAAAAACTCACATACACATCTAAAAATGAATCCTATAGAGCTTTCTAAAATACAGCACAGAAAGTCCTTTGAAGTATAAATATTACTAGAATATCTTTCTGTCATGTAAAATAAATTGACTGTTAGAAAGCAAGATATTGCAAAAAAAACCCTATTTGGTAGAATTCAAAAGTAAATTTTAATTCTACCATATATTTTAATACTACTAATATGCATTCATGCTTATCACTGTTTCCAGACTCATAGATGAGGTAGACATAGCAAATACAAGGCAGAAAAAAATCTTCTAATAAATTTTTCAAAATTCACAAGTTAGCTCACAAGTTTCAGATTCATAAGAACAGTAGTTCTCTTGCTCAGGACAAAAGCTTCAGAACAGGGATAAATAATGTCAATAAAATGTCTTGAACCTCACAGAATTTTATCAGGTATGTCAAAAATAGCCTGAAAACCAGCACCTCTTGCAAACAATTATTTTTTTATCTACCATCATCTGATCTAATATTAAATAAAAATGCATGGGATGTCCACTTTCCTTCTGAAATTTCAAAATTATGTTAATGAGATAACATATAAATTATGTTAATTTGATAATCTTTAAACAGAAAAAGGCTTACAAGAGTTATTTCATCAAGGTGCCAAATCCCTTCGACTCACATTCATTGTGAAGATCACTGGCAAAATGATCGAGAATTGACTTTCTGAAGCATTTTTTTACAAGATTGGAAAATAACTTATCAAAATAAACCAAACTTTTCCCTGGAGATGAGGTGGTAGTAGGGGAAACCTGTTAAAAATCAAGCTCTGCATGGAAATAAAAGACCAGATCCAACCAAGACCTTGTTCATGCTGAACAGGTTGCTCATTATTCCCCATAATACTTGTTCAGTCTGGCGAGTAAGAATTGTGCTCTCTAAGATGTGTAAGTACCAAGTATAAGAAACAACACAATCCAAACCAAGATGGTTACCATTAGCTTTAGACTAGGAAACAATATTACTACTTACTCTTCACTAGATTTCCCAGGGCAAATACTGAGAGAAAACTGAGACTTCTCACATCAGTCCTCTCAATTGACCTAGGCAAAACAGACTGAGCAGATTTTAAAGCAAACACTGCAAACTGATTGATTTGTATACACAAGTATCTCCAATTCAACACCTGAAGCTGTACCATGAAGAAATTATACCTTTCTGCATATTAATTTTCAACAGACAACATCTGTTCCCTGTAACAGATCACTGTATGTGCAGAATATGCAAGATGACAAACAGAGTAACAGGGAAAGTCAGTGGTTTATTTGAATTAAAATGGACTAATTCACGTTGCAGCAACTTTTTTCACACTTGCACGTGCCAGAAAGCACCTTTCCATAATGAATATTTCATTCAAAAGAGTAAGTGCAAATAACTATGAATGCACAAATGATTGGGGGTCATCACTACTGTAATAATAAATATCAGGTGATGTTTTCCAGGATTATGCCATGATTTTGACTTTTTGGCTAAATTGTTTCTTCACCATCTGTTTTATAATGATCCTCACAGGTGGCTGGCTTACTGACAGACATCTCTTGCATTTTGTAATTTGTACTTCAGAAGGTATTATCTTACTTTTTTTTAAAGTATGTGATGGTAGTTATCCGCAGAAAAGGAGGCTAATAATTTTCATTAGCCATCCCATCAACAGTTTTATAACAAGAGTTAAAAATAGGTTGTAGATAATGTTTAGCATCAATATTAACCTAGATGTGAGAGAAATTTTCAACAGCCTTGTGATTTGTGACGCACTGAGACCCAGGTATACAAACTGGCCGGGCTCAGATAGCTTTTTTGTTTATAAATACCTGCCAAAGAAGTCTACAAAATGATGGGGAGATGCAATCCAACAAGCACACATATTTTGTGACTCCTTGTGAGAGGAGTTGGAGTTTTGAGCACTCATTAACAATGGCAGGGAGTATCTTGGGCTCAGCATGTGCATGGGGCACTTGCACCTGCGTCATTCATAAAATTGGAAGGAAAGCATATCTAGTTTGGCTACAGCACCTTGCTAAATATGCAAGTTTCTTGCTAGCAAAATCTGCTTTGTGTCACTGAAGACGGGTACGATTTCTTATGATACAAACCCTACTAGGTTCCCTGCTCTGGGAGTAAGATGCAGAGTCACTGGCACTGTAATGATTGCAGGTGACTAATGCACTTGTTTCTGACTGTTGTATAAAGCAATGAGAAGCAATTCAGCAGTCCAAGCTTTCAGCTTAGGCAGTTATCAAAATATTCATCATCAAACCCATTTTTGGTGTTTCTCTTGTGGAAGACTATATTTATGATACTAACAATTGACAATAAATATTAGGATACTAAGTACTACCTTTTTTACTTTTTATTAGGAAACAAAATTTGAGTAAAGAATCCATTTTCTGTCTTCTGCCTTCCAGCAGGGCTAGACCGGCATAGTCCAGTATTTTTCTAGGTGGGCACAGAATAGCAGGATGCCTCCCACAGTCATACAAAGGCAAGTTAGTAGCTCCTAGGTCTGGCCACATCTGGCTACAGCATCCACTCACCAGACCCTCCCCCTTCACACGTGGATTCAGTACTGTGAAAGAGGCACCAGGGAAAAGCAGTAGATCAGATGTGTTCCAGCCAACTGGCCGTTCCCCAAATCACACCTAGGTTACCAAGGACCATGCTTCCTATTTTGGAGGAAAAAAAGAATTTACAGAAATCAACAAAACCACCTTCAAATTCCCATTTTCCTTCTACTTAAAAGTTCCAGGAGGACCTTTGCTAAAAGATTAAGGAAAACAGTGGTCAATTTATGAGCACAATACAAGCAAAAGAAGATATCCACATAGATCCCATGGAACAATTCAGTCAAAATGTTCAGCAGCAGCTACTAAAATTACCCCCTACCACAACTATTTTAGGTTCAGGGCAAGCTCTGGGAAGCACTCATTCTGATTACACTGATTCTGTGTGGCTTTGATAGCCTACAATATACTAAATATGGAAAATAACAGAGTATGTCTCATAAGTTTAGAGATGAAAGAAATACGTTTGGTTATCTGTGTCACTTTGACAGGACAACATTTCTTTCTCCCATATATTCTGCAGTATTTTATCTAGTCTTTTAAAAATTCCTGAAGATTGGTAGTTCCATGCCCTTCAAACAGTTTCGTCAGCATATTTCATTGGCAGAGATTGCTTGGTGATGTTCAGCTCAAACAAGTGTATGCTTTGCTCCATCTCAGCCATTTTGAGCTACAGCTCATGGCAGAAAAACATTTATTTCAGCTGTATGGGGATGTTTGCATTGGTGCAGGACATGGATTACGGCATCTTGAAGACCTTTGTAGTCATGTAGCAAGTACTCACCTTTATAGGGGGAACTGCTCTTCCACAGAGGATGCAGCATCCTGAAGGAACCTCTGTCTCCTCCTCCAGTGACTTCTTGTTACTGAGACCAGTATGCTAAGGAAACTTAGGGAGATAAATCTGGCAAAGCTTCCTGCTCTGCATGCTAAATAGCTGCTTTTTTTTCTTTTTTTTAACAGTAACAGAGGATTTAGCCTCATGTAGTTACTTCTTAGCTCCATAAATTACTCCAGCGCTGTGCTGGAGAGCCCTGATAGACATAGTTCCCTGAAGATTACAAGACAGCAGTTCCTACATTGTTGTCTTCTTATACCTAATGGCATCCCTTTTTTTTTTTTTTTACCTCAATAAATCATATATTAATTTTGATTTTTTTAATGTTTTTCTTTGAAAATTAAGCACTAATAAAAAGAATATAAAAATTGCTAGTTTATGCATAATGCTGTGGAGAGCTTTGAAGGATGTTAAGTCCTACACTGCAAGCACTGCTTTACATAATTCCTGCTATTGGTTTCATATAATTCAACGACAAGCAACATGATTTGACTTGAGTAGCCATTCTCACCTGGCCTGAACTTTAAACACATACTTAGATTCACTCTAGTTCTGCAATGAAATCAGACATATTATCTTATAACATACTAGCTTAACTAACCCTGTGCTTAGCATTTTGCTTCCTGAAATCCTACAGGGTTTTAAAGCCCTATACAAGACTGCCAAAGCAAAAAAAAAACCAGGAACCTTCTACTCTAGCTAAACCCACATGTCACTGAGAGGAATGGAGGCAGTTCTAAACCAACAACCTTCCTAAGCAGGCAAAGTCTCCTATAATTAGAGCTAGCACTCATTTTATCTGATGTACACTTAGTGCATTTTAGAATCATGGAACAGTTAGGGTTGGAAAGGACCTTAAGGTCATGTAGTTCCAATCCCTCTGCCATGGGCAGGGACACCTCACACAGGACCATGTCGCTCAAGGCTCTGTCCAGCCTGGCTTTGAACACTGCCATGGATGAAGCATTTAGCAGTTCTTTGGGCAATCTGTTCCAGTGTCTCACTCCCCTCACAGTAAAGAACTTTTTCCTTATATCTAACCTGAACTTCCCCTGTTTTAAACTCATTACCCCTTGTCCTATTGCTACAATTTTGCTGAAACAGACTTTTTTTGTGGCAAGTCTTCATGCTAATAGCTTCACTTTCATCCTGTTGCCTCTTACCAGATAGATGCAGAAAAGAGCTGGCCTTGTGTAGCCTTGGCTGTCAGGCTTTTTGTCAGCAGTAAGTACCATCTCATGTAGACATATATATATTTATACAGACTCTCTCACAAAGACTCATTGCCAAAGGTCAGTAAATAGACAAAGTCAATATATAAGAATCTTTCTGTATTAGTATTGAATTTTTCTGATATATTTCTGTTTGGAATACAAGAGAGGAGCACTGATCCACACTTTTCTTACACAGCTGCTAAATTGCTGCCATGCATTATACCACTAGACCTGCTGAACTCTCAGGTGCAGTTGCATTTGAAAACTACAGAAAATTCACCCATTAATAAGAATCCTCGTCATGACCTGGTGTCCTCTGCAGATGTGAGGAATCTGACTGACATTCTTGACTGACTTTAAAAGTCCATCACTATTTATTTTTTTACTTTTCTGCACAAGCAATTTTTCTTAACTTCTACCCAAGTACACAGACTATTACTTTGCACATCCAAGTGACAGTTAAAAACTAGATATTACCATTTACTCATTTGATATATCACTTTCATGTTTTACTTAGCCAGATGTGTCAGCCTTTCCAGCTCTCAAGTGAAAGTAATAGTCCTGATGCAAAGCAGAACATACCAAGAAAGTGGCAGGTCGCAATGAAATATGGTGCAGAAAACCCCAATTTAGTGTGACATGAGCCAGGATGCTCACACAGCCAATTGCAGCGGCATAAGCTCAGCATGAGAACATACAAATGGAACAGTATAACCCTGAATCCATTCTGGCTACCCATTTCTCCACTTGAGTAGGCAAATGTAAGAGTCAGAGAGGTCAGGGGGTGAAGTCATGGTCACAGTGATGCCATGTGGAGCAGCAGCATCAATGTGCACTGTGTGGTGGTTAGAGAGGTGATACCTAACCCTGGTTTCCCTTCAGCATAGCACTTCTCTACTCAGGAACTTGCAGACTTTATCACTCACAGCCAGGACAGCTTCTTGGAGTTTTAGGTTAGCAAAGCAGAGATAAGATAGCTTCTACTATGCCCCATGAATGAAATTAAGATGATGCCATGAATTATTAAGATGATGTACATTTACCTAGAGTTCAAAGTAGGAGTAAAGCATGCCTCTATTATTTGCTAAACAGAAAGCTGTGATTCTCTATTATCTTAATATGCCTGACACATTTCACTTCTATGACCCCCAAGGGACACAGAAATTGCATACAATAACTGGAAAAAAATGTGAAGTAAATGCTGTCACGATGACTTGACGTTGCCTTTTGCCTAAAGCAATTTGATATAATTAGGCATCCCACAAATAAAACCTTTATATTTTATTCTTTCATCCATTTAAAATAAAAACTGTACATTGGCATGGGTAGCTTGTCACTTTAATACACTTTGATGTTTGCAAGCTTTGAAATATCATGTTCAAATTTGTATGCAAATTTGTGTTTCCAATTATATACTCATTAGTTCTTCTGGAACTTCATCTTAATATTCACAAAACATTTGTAGCTTCTTCTGTTGTTTTCCTGAATTGCTTTAGAATGAAACCCACTATATAAAAAACAAATGAAGAAATCCATTAACACTCAGTAACTTTCTTAAGCATCACATTTAATTTCTAAGGATGTTATAATTTGTCACTTCAAAAAGTTCAAATATATACGCATACCCCATCTGATAGCATATTAAAAATTATAAGCAAATGGTTTTGTGTGTATAGCACTGTCAGCCTTCAGAAATGCCCACCTCCATTACCTACTCACTTGAAAGCTCTGCCTTTAAAAATGCCCACCTCCATTACCTACTCACTTGAAAGCTCTGCCTTTAATGAATGTTTTTGTGCACATGAAATACTGGTTCACATCCTTACATGGTGTGAAATTGGCATTACTGCTTAGAATTCAGTGGAACAAAGCAAATTTACAGCAATTATGAATCTGGCTAATTTTTTGTTTAGTTATCCACCTCCGCTGAAAACATGATTAACATCTTAATCTCAAGTGAAGTAACAGCCACATTGTTTGAAAAACAAACCACAAATCTCCACTTCCAGAAAGATGAAATTCTGGATGAAATGCATTGCTTATTAGCATGTAAAATGAGAATGAGAGGAAAGAAATGCTGGGAGGGAGCGTTAGGGCATCCGGTACCTGAAACCACCCTGCTCAGGAGTGATGGCATGGAAATGTACCCAATTCAGATACTTGTCTAACCAGTTCCCACAGATTTTTCCAAATATCTGCTTTATAAACTTTTTTTCTGTATATATGATGTATCAGAGCCTGAAAGTACTATACGCAACAAAGAAATCCCCAACTCATAATGTGTCAGTGTCCTGTTTAAGAGGTAAAAAAGTGGAAGGCAGCCACCAGAAATAATATGAACTGAAATTAAGACTGAAGCTGTGTTGTACCTGTAAATAGAGGGGAAACTAGGCGTGGCTTTCCTTGCTTTTGCATTCAAAGTGAATACTGTCCTACTGGGCTCTAAAAATGCTGACTTTCTCAGACTTTCATCCTCTCTCCATTTTGGCTAAAACTTGCACTCAATATAACAGCAGAGAAATCACAAAGATAGAGGCCAACTCCATCAAAATAAAAAATTGGTCAGGCTTCATACCTATTGCACATTTTTGATGTCAGCAAAGAATACTATAAACAAAGATAACATAGGTTCATACATCACTATTCATGTTAGCAGGCTTGAACACATAACAAGTTTTTTAGCACTCATAAATTTATAACAATATGTTAAGGGTTTTTTAATGACTTTAAATTAACACTGATCTTCTTAATTAAACTTTTTTCGTTAAGAAGTAAATCTGTGCATGTACCAGATCAATTTATTCTAGCATGCCACCAGCATACAAGATGGGTATTACAGAACACTAGCAATGCAGATCTTGCTCCAACAGACCTAGTTGTCTTCCTACAGGCAGACAACAGTAATTGCAGTGCAGAGAGTGGGAGTAACTCAGATCAAATTTGCAGCATTTTCTCACAGTTCTGTATTTGAAATGTGTGAGGCTCAGCAGAAATCTAAGAGTTAATTTTGCAAGTCTTTAAAAATAAGATATTAGAAATGTCTCCCTACCTCTGAAAGCAATATCTTAAGGCAAGTAATTATCTAGAAGAGTGGTAACACAGTGACAGTCCATAGGACTACTCTCTGAAATCATAAACAGAAATATTTATGAGTGGTAACTTTAAAACAAAAGACATAAACCACTTTGAAAGTCTTTCTGGATTCTTCTGCAACTTTTTAAGGATTTTGGGTATGGTGAAAGCAACTACACACATGAATTATCAGCAATTTCAACATAAAGCAGAGAGAATAGAAATGCCTTTGACAAATTATTATAAACTACTACCAAAAAGCATTACTTCAGTAGTGGGTATTTTGTGTAATAAAGTAAGGGTAATTGCTTCAGGGTCATTTGCAGTTTGCATATGTCAAGGAGGAACCAAACAGCAACAATGAATTCCCACCGAGCCCCAGCTGTACCAGGGGGACCAGCACTTCTCACCACATGGCACCGCTACATGACCTGACTGCAGTGAGCAGGCTGCCTGATGGCATATCTTCACCACACCTGCAGCATGGGCAGAAGGCCCCAAGAATACAGGAACCAGGAAGGCCACCTGGCCTGGCACGGAGGGCCTGAAAGCTGTAGGGTTGTTTTTTCCCTCCTCTGTATTGCTTTAGGGATGGAAGATGAAGCCAGCTTGCAGGGTTGTATCCAGTACTTCTGCCTAGTGTCAGCTCTCAGAAGAGCCAGTTGTTTAGACTGGCCGTGGAAGCATGCTCTGAATTCACTGTGAATACATACAAACGCCTGCACAGCAAAAACATTATTGGAGCTGGTTAAAAGATGGTGACCTCTCCTGGTCCAGATCAGAGGCTGGGAGATGAGAAGATGCAGGTCCTCACCCAGTCTGTACCACTGGATTCTTTCATTTGTTTCAGACAGAATTTCTCACCAGCTAAAGCTTGTTCTTAATATGGGAGATCTCTGTAACTTGTCATATCAAATATGTTTTTATATGTGAAGGCACAATCTGAATAATTTTTATATATTAATAATATCCATGCCAGCCTTCCACCATAGTTATAAAGTCAATTATTATTTTTAAAGACTTATGCTTGCTACTAATTACAGTCTGCTCGCTTCACTGGAAATAGAAGCCAAATGACTGCAAATTAGTTTGTGCCAACAGTATTTTATATTGCAACGTCCTCAAAAATTGGCCTTGGAAATGGAAGAGTAGTTAAATAGGCAGAGCACGCTAGAGCTTGGAATGCTCCCACATGTCCTGGGCAACTATGAGCAAGAAATTTTGGACAACATCCTCTAAAGCTTTCTGTACCTCAGGATTCAAAGTCCTGCTTTTGAAAATGTAGCCAAGTTGTCATATGCAACTTTAGATAAATCATATTCAAGATAAACAAAAGGAGACCTCAGTATCAAAACAAATTTGTAAGCTATTCACAAGTGAATTCACTGGATCACCTAATGGACAGGTATCCTGGAGAAAAGAAGGAACATTTGTGTGCATTTGACTACATTAACACAGGATTCAGAGAGACACCCAAGAAGTAGAGAGGTGGCAAATACTACGTTAAGTCAGGAAGAAGGGAAGACCCTTGAATAGATTTTCATTAAAAACAAAAAAAAAAAAAAAGACTTCTGGATAAATGTCAATAAATACCCTGGTAAAGAACTGGGGGCAGGGGGGCATGGTCTGTAATAATGATGGTGTTAAGTGTTCAACTATGCAGCAAGAAACAAATGCTGAATTTAAGTTCACTCATGATCCCCAGTGATTTTGGTAAATCTCCAAATCTCACAATTGTGTGAAGGAGCATTATCTCTCCTTTCCAAAGGAAGAAAATTTACAAATAATTTACTTTTAAGGAAGAGAGAGAATGTTAGATATCTATCATCTCAGGGGGGCAAATCTGACAGGTATTCAAGATATTCCATGAATTATGAATAGCCTGTCCATGGTTATCAAGCAGTGGGAGTAATATGCCTCAAGAAACTAAGAGCTACCTTGGCTAATAGCGTAATTATGAGAGCAAGAGGACTACTCACAGATAAAACAGCTGCGTCTGTAATGGTATGCTCCACAAATTTAATCAGGGATTCTTTTCGAGAGGAAGCAACTGACTAGTGGGATATTCCAGAAAAGCAGGACTCTGCCGTGGCATTATTCTTATTATAAAAGCACAAGTTTTATGGGGTGGTGCATACACTGAGGATTTTTCCAATTATATCTAGGTCGCAGAATCACTGAGGCTAGAAGAGACTTCTGGGAGACACAAAGTTTCACACCCACTCCAGCCCCTTTCACCCAAAAAGACAGCAAGGTGACTTACATAGCAAGCTATTCAGGGCTATGAACTTGGATTTCTACTATCTCCAAGACTGGAGACCCCACAGCTTCTTTAGGTAACCTGTCACAACATTTGGGCACCCTCACAGTAAGAAAATTTTTCTTTTGTTTAAATGGATTTTCCAGTTTTGGTTTGTCCCCACTGCCTCTTGCCCTGTCACTGGGCATCACTGAAAACAATCTGGCTCCATCTTCTTTTCACCCTCCTATCAGGTATTTATACACATTAATAAGATCCACCTGAGCCTTCTCCTGTCCAGGCTGAACAACCCCAGATCTCTCAGCCTCCCCACATGTAATCAGTGCTCTAATTTCTTAGTCATCTTTGTGCCCTTTTGTTGGACTCCTTCCAGTATGCCTCTTGTATAGGGGAGCCTAGCACAGAATGCAGCACTCCAGATTTGATCTCACAAAGGCTGAGGGGAAGGATCACCTCCCTCAAGCTGCTGGCTACTGTCTTCCTAATGCAGCCCAGGAGGCAAGGACCCAGTCCTTTATCAAGGTCAGCCTCATGTCCACCACAATCCACAGGTCCTTTTCTGCAAAGCCATTTCCCTGACATTTGAACTGCAGGCTGTACTGAGGCTTGGGATTATTCCTCCCCAGGTGCAGGGCTTGACTTTTCTCTCCTCTAAACTTCAGGAGTGTTATGTCAGCCCATTTCTCCAATCTACCCATGTCCCTCTGAGCATCAGCACAACCAGCTGGTGCATTAGGCACTCCCCCCACTTACTGTCTGCAAACTTGCTGAGTATGCACTCCATTCTGCCATCTATGTTATCAATAAAGACTTTAAACAATATTGGCACCAACATCAACCCTTGGGATACACCACTCATGACCAGTCTCCACAGGGACTTTGTGCCACTGATTATGAATGATTCCATTTACACATTACTTCTTCACAGATTGCAATGTTAATGAGGTGTGTCAGGTAAAATTGAACTTCATTCTACACAAACAGGTAACTGAGGAACAAAACACCAACATAGCACTTGTGATTGTGATGGGTCATCAGAACTCACTGGCATCTCTCAAGCCAGATTGAAACAGAGGAAATAAATTGCCACTTCAAAGCAGCAGTCATGTGAGATTAGAACTGTGACTGCCAACACGGCATAGAAACTTCTTTGCAGCAGATTTGAGCTCACATAATCCAGTATTGTCTAATTTTCTTATCTTTAAGTTACTTGCTAGCTTTATGTTTATTCTGCTAAATAGAGCCAAGAAAACTTCATCTATCCATTACAGATTAATGCAGGGAAAATCCAAAGGATTATTCCTTTGGTATTATCTAACATGTACATGGCTTAGACAAAAATATGTGTTGACAGTGCAGCATACATTTCCTACTGAAATGAAATTGGTCAGTAGAGTTAAAATAGCATCCAGCTGCATAACCTGTCCCAGAGGACCGAGTATTATTCAGAATGCTCTTTACCTTTTAACTCTGAACACAGCCAGGGCATCCAAAAAAGTGGGCCAGGTCTAGGAGAAGGGGATACTCAATGATATGAGTGGCATCCCACACACAAGAACTCAGCACACCCATACTGCTCTCTAATGTTCCTGTTTTCACTCATGCATAAGTCTTATATCATCATAACCTTCTGGAAGATTGATTTATCTGTCCTACTGGAAACTGCTTACTTGTCAGGATCTTGGCAGATAATCTGCCACTAACCTTGTCTAAAAAGTTATTGTCATTATCACACTCAGTTACACTTTTTGCATTAAACTAATAAAGAGTAGGGAGCTACATTGTTCCTGCTGCAGGTGTGAGTTGACTGGTACACTTACTTATAAAACTGGGCAAAATAATTCCAATAAAGGAATAATACTGCCAAACCTTCATCAAAACCTTGACCCTAAGGTCAAAAATACTCTGATAATTCTCTAACAAATTTATCACGTCCTTCCTCCTACATGCCTTTAAGTGGTTCACAGTGATTTGAGATTTCTCCCCAAAGTCAGTGAGTTCTCCCAGCTGAATCTCAAACTCCTCCTCTGAGCATGCTTTGAGTTTCCTTTTGCTTTTGCTGTTGAAGGAATGGTATGATGAAGGAATGAGTGAGTGAATCATACAGCAATGAGAGGTTACTAAAGCATTGCCCTACACTTGATTGGTCTTTTCTCGTTTTCCATTAATGGCATTTCTCCTTCTTCGTAAATTATTTCTGGACTACAGCCACTCCTGGATCTCAGCAGACATTCAGAGCCACTCTTGCTTTTGGTAGCACTGATTTATGATGCCCTTATAGGGATAGGCTTAATCTATCACAGGAATTGGTTTTTACTCCTCCCAGAACCCAATATAGCAGATGTGATGAAGCACCTGTATAATAGGCTTTCTATGCTGTCACTGCTTGAGGATGTGGTTTACCACACTATATGTGAATTATGGCTTGCATTCTGAGCTGAAGTAAGCCTGGGCAGGCTGAATGAATTACAAAAGTGAACTGTGGAGATGACAAACACATGGAATACAGTGGCTGAAGCTCTTGCTGAAATAAATGAATTGGTATTTGGCAGCAGAAAGCAGAAGACACTGCTTGTGTTTAACTATCCAAAGCAAATATTCCAGTACAGTAAAACACTGAGGTGGAGACCAGGGCCTTTTTGAAAAAACTAGCTTGTAATTATTGTTTCTTTTCCTACCTGTCAGGTAAGTCTGGGAATAGTTGCTTCTGGGTTTGTCCAGCTGCATTGCTTTATTTAGTCACCAACCTACTTTGTCCATGAGAAACTGTCAAAATTTGCTAATGTGAAAATACAGGGACAGAATTTGACCCTGCATTGAATATCAGATTGTTTGGACAAATATTAAACATGTTTCACTTAAATATTTTACTATTCCAAGATTCAACAGTGCATTCTTTTTCTTTTTCTTTATTTTTTTCTTTCATTTGAATACACGATTTAACATCAGTAAATGCTTTATGCATTGTTTTCATCAATCTACCTTCAAGTCATCCTCTTGCTAGGCAGAGTTTTTCTTTCAGGAAGATATGTGTCTGTCTCATGTAAAAAGACGGGACACAAGAGAAGTTAATTTGTTGATATTTCATCAGATTAATTAACTTGAAATAATAATCAAGGAATACCCTACTTAATAGATTTAATGTGCTGCTTCTAATACAGCACACTGCAATCTTTCAACAATAATATATCAAATACCATAACTGGCTTATGCTTTCAGTTATACAATTTATAAATAAATGGCATTTATGACAGATTAATTTGAAAATCTGCCTCCAAAGATTTTTTCAGATTATGAAAAAGCATATTGTAGAATCGCATTTCTCTCTATGAAGAGGTGACTGTGGAGTTGTCTGTTCTGGAGTTAAGGCAGCATTACTATTCATGTGAGAGCTTTCAATCAGCCACAAAGAACTGAAAATCAGGATCTAACAGTCTGTAATGTTCTGTAATGTAAATATCTACAATTCCTCTCTGAATGACGAATGGGAAACACACTTGCTGCCAATTCAACTGAAACATCACATCACACTGAACCAATTCCAGGCTTTGTGAGGGAGAAGGAAGTTCTGCGGTTACTACCCTCCTCATATACCTTTGGTCCTTGTGTCAATTCAGGCAATAGTAACAACTTGATTAACTAAAAATCAGCATAGATGTCAACCTCCCCTTATACAGTTTATAATATCCTTCATCTATTCAACTTAACACTCATGGAATGAGACCCAGCAGTTTTGAAAAAAGATACAGCCTGAAAAGGCACCTTTTGCAATTTTATGCTATTTATTGAGTATCTGTATCTGTAATGATCACACTAAAACCTCAAAAGACTCCACAGAATATTTTCAATTTGTTACAACCCTCTCATAAAGATTATATAAATTGACACAGAACTATGTAATCTCTTCTCCATGGCACAAGGCACATGAAAATGTGGTAACTGTAACAAGGAAACACTATATATTTGATATGTTGTAGAGAATCGACCAAAGGGAAGTGGATTTGGTAGCTAAAAGCCTAGGGCAAAGTGAGATCCATTTCACTTGTTTGGAAAGAACTGCTTGGCTTGAACGAGATTCAAATATATCTGATCTTTTACCCATGAAAGAAAGAAAAAGAAAGGAAAGAAAGGAAAGAAAGGAAAGAAAGGAAAGAAAGGGAGAAAGGGAGAAAGGGAGAAAGGGAAGAAAGGGAAGAAAGGGAAGAAAGGGAAGAAAGGAAGAAAGGAAGGAAGGAAGGAAGGAAGGAAGGAAGGAAGGAAGGA
>WYDI02004756.1:0-13430 GCA_009867235.2 Psittacus erithacus
GCCTGGAGAAGAGAAGGCTGCGTGGAGACCTCATAGCAGCCTTCCAGTATCTGAAGGGGGGCTATAGGGATGCTGGGAAGGGACTCTTTATCAGGGACTGTAGTGACAGGACAAGGGGTAATGGGTTCAAATTTAAACAGGGGAAGTTTAGATTGGATCTAAGGAAGTTCTTTACTGTGAGGGTGGTGAGGCACTGGAATAGGCTGCCCAAGGAAGCTGTGAATGCTCCATCCCCGGTGGTGTTCAAGGCCAGGCTGGACAGAGCCTTAGGTGACATGATTCAGTGTGAAGTGTCCCTGCCCATGGCAGAGGGTTGGAACTGGATGATCTTAAGATCCTTTCCAACCCTAACTATTCTATGATTCTATGATTTCATTCTTGAAGAGTGTTCAGCCTTTCTGGACCCCTTTGTCCTTCTGTAATGTTTCCCAATGAATTCTTCCAACCAGCATCCTAAACAGGCCAAAGTCAGCGCTCCTGAAGTCTAAGGAGGAGGTTTTGCTGATTTTCTTCTTGATTTCTCCAGGGATTGAAAATTCAGTTATTTCCTGATCACTTTCCGCAAGGCAGCCTCCAACCATCACATCACGCACCAGACCTTCTCTGTTTGTGAACAGCAGATCTAGCCAGGCATCTTCCCTAGTTGGCTCACTACCAGCCAGAGGAAGTTATCTTCCACACTCTTCAAGAACCTCCTGGATTGTTTCTGCTCTGCTGTGTTATACTTCTAGAGACATCTGTTAGGCTGAAATCCTTCAGGAGAACAAAGGCAAACAATCATGAAACTTCTCCCAGCTTTCTGAAGAACACGTCGTCTCTAGCTTCATCCTGGCTGGGTGGTATATAGCAGACTCCTACCAGGATATCTGCTTGGTTGGCCTTCCCTCTGATCTTCACTCACTAACATTCAGCCTTCTCACTTACATTTATTTCAAGGCAGTCAATGCACTCCCTGATATACAACACAACCCCCCCATCTCTTTTTCCTTGCCTATTCCTTCTGAAGAGCCTGTAGCCATCCATTGCAGCACTCCAATCACGAGAGTCATTCCAACATGTTTCTGTGATGGTGATTATGTCACAGGTTTCCTGCTGCACATGACATCTTGCATGAGTCACTTAATCTTTTGTGCTTTGCTTTAATCCCCTTTCTCAGCTAAGATTTCTGTCATTCTTTCTCAGTTTTAAGGTGAACAACAGAATAGTTTTGGGAGGGTGGTGGGTGATGATATTTACTGCAGTTAGAGTGTGAAAGAAAAGGGTTTTATCTTTTTAACTGCCCTGTAAACTTTGTTTGTTCTGAAAGTTTTGATGCTTCCATTGCTCTTCCTCTGCTTATCACAAGTTAGCTGTGTCATGTCCAAGGAATTTATCTTTTCATTATTTTCTCATTCTTTCAACACATATTTCTTCCTAAATGATACAGCAGCAGAAGGAAAAAAAAAACAAAACACCTGCTGTTCCTGTCTGTGTTCTGCAGCTAGAAAAAATGAGTCATTAGTTCAGAGGCAGTTTCCAGCCCACTTACAAAATCTGTGAGCACTAATCTTACATTTGCCACCCTATTGTGCTTCAGGAAAATGTCCAGGCACAGAAAGCCCCCTCATAAAGTAACTAACACAGGTTTCATTAGAGAGAGCAACTTTCTGCTGTAAGGAAAGGTGAGTGTCTACTCATTTATTTTTCACTCATATAACCTTAGAAGTGCTATCTACTTTTACATATATATCTTTATATTTATGTGTATATAAGTATAAAGCCCCTCTACATAAAGAATTTGATTCAAATCAAAATAAACTTGCTTTTCTCAGTTATTCTATATGGAGCCTGTGAAACCATGACATGGGCTGTTGTCTCTCCAGTCCTCTTATAACAAAGGCTCGGGGACCAGCACAATTATAGTCACTGGAAAGCCAAAGAGGATTAATAAGGAAGAGAGCTTTTTCCTTGTGAACACAAGAGGTTGTGGGGACAGGGGTTCCTACATACTCACCACCTCCTTGCTGTTCAAGCTGGAATGCTTTTGAGTACAGCCGTGTAATCCTGAGATTCCCCAGTGCCCAATGATTATCAGGGGTTATCAGGCAGATCAGGGTAATTAAATGCTTGATACCCATCTCTCTATGAGCAAAAGCTCTCTGGGATAAATATCCTCAAGCCTTCTACATCCAGAATGGTTAAAGTGTCATTGCTTGTAGTTAAGTTTTGGTCTTGCTCACAGTTGACCAATCTCTATCAGTTTTTTCACTTTCAGCATCTTTTCTTGAGTTTGTTGTGTTTTTGGTGAAGAAAGACCAAGCATTACCTAGACACAAATCTCACCTAGCTCTGGAAGGAGATAGTGGGTACTGCAGCCAATGCTATTCTTGATCTGGTGCTAAAAAGCTGGACCAAAGTATGCTAAAAAGCTGGACCAAAGCTGCTAAAACCAAACAAACCTTGCAACAGCTTGCTTTAAGACTTGAGCAAAATGTGACCCATGAAAATTGGTGAAATAGGAAACTGCATTTATTCAAATCACAAAATGGAGGAGGAGATGCAAACACACTTAATTTCCACTTAATCATCACATTGTGAAATCCAACACATCATTGTGTCATCACCAAAGCAATAAATTGCCACCGTCTTTCCCAATCTGAAGAAAGGCACAGCACACCTGCTTGCCGAGGAGGAGAAAAGCTGTAATTAGTGCCGAGTGACTGTTTCTGAGGCTGTGTGGATGAGGCAGACCCCAGAGTTTGCTCACTGCCAGTCAGTAAATATCTACGTCATTCACAAACTACAGATGTGCTCACACTTAACATTCTTTCCACATCCATCCGCTGAGAGTTTGATTGGAACAGCAAAAATACTTTGCAGTTTGAAGATGGGTCTCCCTACAGTGCTTCAGAGTCCTTCACAGACACAAATTAATTCAGCTTCACAGACCTTATTCCACTAGTTAAATGGAAGGGAAAAAGCCTTGTCTGTTAAATAAATAAATAAATAAAAAGAACAGGTTTGGGACTTTTGAGCCTCAGGGACATAGGACAATATGATACTTCAAATAATAAAAGCTGCAGGAGGCAGCTGTAACACAAAACATAGATTCAGCTCCCTGTCTGCCCACGCCTATATCTGCTGGGAATAACTCAGGTGCTCCTCACTCAAATGGGATTCTTGCTTACATTAAAATCAGGTGAGAAAATGATGATAAGGATCCTTTTCCAGCTACTTCATTTGTTTCTCAGCTATCTCTCCTTGTTTTCTATTAGTATCAGCACTGTAGAGCCTGTTCAGCTGCAGGATGATTAAGGGGATTTGATCTTTCTCCTTTTATTTTGCCAAATGTTAATCCATACTCAGAAGTTTCATTTGAATCCTCATTCCCACCGAATGAAATGACTCAGATAAGCAGCCACTGGCTATTTTTAGAATCGTCTGTCAAAATTCATTAAGGACTTCTGGATCTGTCCTCTAGTCATACAATTTTTTGGCCGAGGTTGAGGTATGGTGTATTACTATTGATCATCAGTTGAGATATGACTTCCTAACTGGATATGTATCTATTCTACAGTAGGTCAGCAGTATTCTAGCAGTAGGTCAGAATGTTTTAAATCACCACTGTGAGAGATTGAGGCAAAGCCATATTACAGGATAGCCCAGGTTGGAAGAGACCTCAAAAGATCATCTGGTCCAACCTCTCATGGAAAAGGGAGCCTAGATGAGATATTCTAGCACTCTGGATAATCGCATCTTGAAAACCTCCAGCAATGTGTACTCTACTACATCCCTAAGGAGGTTGTTCTAGTGATTAATTGTTCTCACTCTAAAATGATTACTTCTTATGTGGAGAAGTAAAACTTGTACTCATTGCCCCATATCTTCTTGTGGCTCCTTGTGAAGGGAGAGACTCCATCCCCTTTGTAGCTGGCCTTTTAAGTACTGGAGTACTGTGATGAGGTTGTCCCTGAGCCATCTCTTCTCCAGGGGGAGAAGATGGACATAACTCCTTCAGTCTTTCCTTATAGGGCAGATTCTCCAACCCCTTGATCATCTGCATAGCCCACCTTTGAACCCTCTCCAGTCTATCCATGTCTTTTCTGAGTTGTAGGCACAGGAATTGGACACAGTACTCCAGTCCTGAAAAGCATTGAATGGGATGATCACATGTATATCTCTGCTAGCAATGCCTCTGTGCATGCAGCCTAGGATCCAATTTACTTTCACTGCTGCAGCAATGAAAGTACCATCTCAGAAGCCATCCTTCCAGTCCGTATCTTGCCAGTTTGCCACAGAGGAGGCTGCGGAAGACAATGTCAAACACTTTGCTGAAGTCCAGGTAAGCAATAACCACTGCTCTCCCCATGTTAACAGATGACGGAATTTTGTTGTGGAAGACGATCTGGTTTCTTGCATGATTTGCCTTTGGTAAATCTGTGGTGGCTAATCGTGCTGTACTGCAATGGACTAAAAGCATGAAGGCAGTCATGGTGGAATTCATCTCACATCACTCTAAGTGTTGAAGTCAGAACAGAATTATTTATGTCACTGAAGACTTTTCCTCCATGTGATCCCATATGGATAATTATTTTCATCTTTCTTTAGGTGGATGGCCATAAAAGGTATATTTTCACCTTTGCAGCAATAACTGAGCTAGTAGATGGGTAAGTGGGAAATGGCGTGGGAACTCTATCATCCTATTAGATGAGAATTATAAGAATATGGATTCTTCAATAAATTATTGGATGAAGTTTTAAAGCAAAAAATCTATGTGTAATTTAGAAAATAAAAAAATATCCTTTGTTTTAGAGTGCTAAGGGTTGTGGCACTCAGTGGATAGAATAACCTCTCATTATTCAGACAGTGTAAGGGAAACACCTTGTAGTCTTAAATCTACTAATATCTGTCACTTTTTAATAAGGATGAATAAAAGGTGACACATTTTATCATAGCTTGAGTGAAGGCAGACTACTGGACAAATCCAGGCAAAAAATGACTTGTGATTATCTCAACATGACCAATCTATTTGAATATTAGGAATACAGATTCACTATAATTCTCTTGGATACCCACAAGACATATGGAAATCCTGGTGCTTCCAGCAAGCTTTTTTATCTTCTTTTAAGTATAACTAAATGTTATTTTTTCTGAACTCCCGAAGCGAGTCAACACAACAGCTGAACCAGAGAACAACTTCCAGAATCCTGATCTAACTGCTCAGCTACGAATGCAAAGAGTCTCTGAATAAGTTATTAGTTTAATAACAAAATCCTGTTAATGGGACTGGGGTATTTTTTAATTCTTTGATAATATTAACAACACATTTCTTTTCCCTTTCTCAGAACATCCCATGAGTCACTGGGCTCTTCTTGATCTAAATGTATCAATTCATATTATTTTAAACAATTTCAGATACTTCCAAGAAGATCATAAGAGAATATGAACAAATGTTTCTCAAGTGTTGTACTGTAGGATAGAGGGTAACACATGGTGTTCAGATCAGCACTTTTACCTTTAGAGGGTACTATGTTTTAAGCACTAACCCCCAATCAAGTGAGACAAAAGAGTATTTAGTCAATCAGAAGCTGGCATGTATGCTTATTTCACTGTGCAACAAGGATAGAATAAATCAGTGAAAGCTGTCAAATCAAGATGCTAAGAAGTCAAGAAAGAAAAGGAATACATAATGGGGAGAATTAATTTCTGAATTGAATGATGTTGTAAATGGTCCATTTATGAAGTGGAGGCATTGTGCTTTATAGGAGATGTTTGTTGATGTTTTCTTATGCTGTATTGTGCACGAAGTAAAATCAATATTGTTTTTCTGTTTGCACAGTTGGAACAATAACTATTAAAAGAAATGTACTCTTGAGAGAGTTTTAAGTGGGAATGCTCTTATCATTTTGACAGATCCCTCTCATCAAGCTTTTCACTCCCAGGATTCAGTATTGGTCTTCAAGTGAAGGCTAGCACTGTACTCTATCCAAAAGAAACAAGAAATTTGAACAGCTGAAATGCAATAATATGCAGCTAAAGCTACTCTTCCTTTAGGCTCTATGCAAAACTGATGTCCCTCATTCTGCTTATCTCAGCAGCCAGCCCTCTCTTCCTGACTAATGAATTTTGCTCAGGCTCTTAGGCAATAGAGATTAATGTTTAATGAATTAAAAAAGCATAGAACCACATTTTTAGTGGTACGTGGGTAGCTCATCCCAAAGCAACCTTCAGAAGATACTGTGGGTTAGAAGACACGATTCACCACCCAAGTATCTGGTGCAGAGAAGATTCATATTTCTCTAGGGTTTCTCAGTCATTGGTTTGCTTTGCAAAAAGGAGCAAAAAAGCAGACAAAATAATGAATGTCTTTTCACTCCCTCTTACAGTGTGTACTATGTCCTTACATAGGTTTGCACTGAGTTGTCTTTATAGTAAATATACAAGAGAACTGCCTATTTTATTTGGATTTGCCTGAAAATATGTATAGGAAATCTACTCCCTTTTACTCAGAAACCATGTAAGGGTACCTGCAACAAACTTCAGGCTATCAGCTGCACAACTTCAAAATAGTTAAAGGGAACTGATTCAATACTGCTGTAAATGCATCTGAAAACAGAGTTCTGCTTTGTAATTTAGCTAATATCAACTTGCTCATTTTTCCCCACAAGACATAGATCATACTGTTTACATTTATAAAACCCTTCTCTTAACTACTTTAGGTTTTCTGACAGGTTTGTCTCAGGTTGAATGTTACTGTTGGAGAACATTTGCCACAGAAATACAAAGCTATCTTATGCTGGCACAAGTACTCCCTCCTGGAATCTTCCATCTGCTCAGGTTTCAGTGAACAGATGCTGGGATGCATTTCAGACCTAGGAAGTGCAGCTGAGTGAAAGAACTGCTTGTGGCAGCAGCAGCTTCCAAATTAAGGAGAAATGCCTTTAAAAAAAGGAGGGAAAAATAACACTTGAACCCAGATTTAGTAAAGTGCACAGGGAAAGAGAATCAAGGACAGATAATTAATCTGTAAAAAGCCTCTCGCAAAGTTGAAGAAAGAGGAGGAATGACAGCTCTCCTAATAATGTCTTGTGGGTACTTTGCACAAAATAATATATTGAAAGGAAACATTTTAAAAAGGAAAAAATACTCAAAGCAGAAATGAATTTTAGAAACTAAGCTTCTCTTTTTGGTTAGAAAATTATAGAATCACAGAATCATAGAATAGTTAGGGTTGGAAAGGACCTTAACATCATCCAGTTCCAAGCCTGCTGCCATTGGCAGGGACACCTCACACTAAACCATGTCACCAAAGGCTCTGTCCAGCCTGGCCTTGAACACCACCAGGGATGGAGCATTCACAGCTTCCCTGGGCAACTCATTCCAGTGCCTCATCACCCTCACAGTGAAGAACTTCTTCCTTATATCTAATCTAAACTTCCCCTGTTTAAGTTTTAACCCATTACCCCGTGTCCTGTCACTACAGTCCCTAATGAAGAGTCCATCCCCAGCATCCTTACAAGCCGCCCTCAGATACTGGAAGGCTGCTCTGAGGTCTCCCCACAGCCTTCTCTTCTCCAGGCTGAAACAGGGGAAAGCAAGAGGTAGGGGACATGGGACCCATCCCCTCTCGGCAGTGCAGGTTCACCCTGCCCTGGCCAGGGAGAGCTCTTCCCTGAGTGGAGATAGAAAGCTCTGGGGGTACCTGGGCACGCTGCCCTCCAACACCCAGTCCCCCACCCTGGCAGACCGCAGTGTTGGGTGCTGAGTGTCCCCGTGCCCCAACTTGCAGGGAGAGGGCGGCAGACTGCCGGTACCTCAGTGTGCCGCGGCAGTGCGGGAGCCAGGACACTGTCCTGCAGCCTGTCCCACCCAGCGCCTCACGGCCGCTCAAGCCCACCACAAGAAGCACCCCACTGCTGCTCAAGCCCTCCACCGTGCTCCCCAGCAAGGTAGGGATGAAGAAGGTAGGGATCCGGCAGAGGCGACTGAGGCTGGGAGTGTGATGCTGAGCATCCAGAATGGGGGGGATTCGCGCCTCACTTTCCCCAGGAGAGCCGGGTGTGGAGGGTTGCTTGAGGATGCAGAATTCTGCTTTAACCAACCCCCTTTCTCCTTCTCATCAGGATGATGACAATGAGACAGAGCTGCTGGGTGACACCAGCCGCCGGCAGGATAAGCAGCAGCCTGCGCTCAAGGGCAAGGAGGGTACCGGGAGGAGGGCCTCTACCCAGGACAGCCTTCCGCAGACACCGCGGCTCCTCCCACCCCTCCTGCTCCGTTCCATCGAACTCAAACCCCGGCAGCCAGGCAAGACTGGGCGTCCCTGGCTGAACCCCTAGCGCCCTGGCGACCCAGCAGCCAACCAATAAATCCTCATGTTCATCCATGCGCCTGTGTGGCCTGAGTGGGGGGACCCTGGCTTGGGATCGGGATCTGCCCATCACGCACAAAGAAAGCTCAGCAGCATCCTTGTCCGGTGGCCACATGTCACTGAAGGAGCTGAAAACAGCCCCTGGCCACCCCACGTCCTCAGAGCCTGTGCCCCCTGAGCTGCAGCACTCCCCCTGGGCTGCACAAGCCCCGTCTGGGAGCCTGTGGCTCCAAAGTGGGGCTGGGGGAGCCGGGTGGTGCAGCAGTGGAAGGGGGATGCTCAGCTGCTGCTGAAAGCGGTGGCAAGTGGGCGCCCGGGTGGGAAGGACAACAGCAGCAGCGCACAGCTTCATGCCAAAAGAGATTCCCAGCCCCAGCCCGCTGCTTTGCTCTGGCTTCTGTAGGGGGGTGAGCACCACCGAGCTGCTTTCCTTCTCTTCTCGTAGGTGATGCGTGGCTCAGGGCTGCTCAGAGCTCCACATCACTGTCGGTATTTGCAGAGGGTCCTTCTGAAAGATACTGAGGCAGCGTTTGCCTTAAAAGGAAGGACTGAGGGCTTTGATTTTCACTTTTGGGCGGCTGGGTGGAGAGTGGGAGCTGGGAATTTCTTTTTCTGCTTTGGAGAAGGCACTGAGAGCCCGGCTCTCGTTAGCGCTGGTTCCCCAGTCCGCAGGGGTTCCGGAGCCCCTGCGCAGGCAGAGGGGCCCCTGGGCAGCCCCTGCTGCTGGCAGGGCTCCGCAGGGCAGAGCTGAGCACGGAGCCCGTGGGGTGGGCTCTGGGAGCACTGACAGGGAGGAGCCCTGGGCACTGTGCAGCAGCTCCTGGCAGGGACAGCTCCAGGCAGCAGGGCCAGCTCCAGGCAGCAGGGCCATGGGCAGGGACTGAGCGGGAGGGAAGCGGCGAACCGGCCGGAGGAGGGGATGTGCTCAGGCAGCTCCCTCCTTGTCTGTCGCTGGAGGTGTCTGCTGGCAAACAAGGCAAAACAAGAGCAAACAAGGCTTTCTCCAAAGCAGCTCTGTACGTAGTGATTTTAGAAGCCCTTGCTGCTGATCTCTCCTTGCTTCATCTGAGATCTAATCCTGTTGATAGGAGATGACAAACTTGAGACAGAAAGCAGGTCTCTGAAAGTAGAGGCGAGGCTTTGAGAACACAGGTTCTCTAGCGGCAAAAGCATCATGTGTTTTTGTGGAGATAAAGAAACTTTCAGAAACCTGAAGTAGAGTCATGATGAAGAAGCACTGTGACAAGCTTGCCATTCCTTTCACAGAGCCTTTGCTAGCCCTTGCAACCCTCCCATCCCTAGGCAGTGACATGGTTTTGTGGTGGACTTGTCAGTCCTGGGGTAGTGGTCTCTTTCAGCCTACTTGATTCTATGACTGTATCGCTAGTATGCTCCATAACCTCACGACCTAACTCCCAGACTACCTTCAAACCTCTGGAGAAAAGCACCGTGAGCCATGCAAATGCTCCTGCAAGTGAGAAGTCCTGAGGTGAGTTTAATACTGGTGGTTCTGAAGAGGCAAAGTGATAGAACCATAGAATGAACTAGATTGGAAAAGACCAGTTTATTTTCTGTCCAGTTTGGGCTCTGCTTCCTGCAGGTAGTAGCGCTGGTACCCGAGATACTGCAGTTTAGCTCCAGTTTCTCAATCAGTACACTTGCATTCTTGGCTACTCTTATGGAAGCTAAGCCTAGCAGTCCCAAAGGAGTGTTCCTTCTCCTCTTCATCGCTCTGCTCTGCCAGGGGTAGGCATGGACACGCTACCAGAAGTGGCCTCTGCTCTGGAAAAAGTTGAAAGTAGAAAAAATATAAGGAATAAACAGAAAATAAAGAGCAGGCAAAACCAGCGCTGAGTTTAAATGACTTTGACATGAAGCAGGAGGTCTGATTGCTGTAAACTAAGCCTGTAAGCACAGGCCTGCAAAGCCATAACTGGGACAAGTGTTTCCTTCTAAAAATTCCTACTAAAGGGCCTATTCTAACCTTTCTGTGTGAAACTCTCTGGACTCAGTTGGTTGAAGGATTATAGCAGCAGAGCATTACAGTTATTTAGGCACTGTGAAGCTGAACATTTGCTGCCAGGTACTGCATCTAGAGCTGAATACCAAAACCCATTGTGAGACTGGTTCCCTGGGAGGAATTGGTAGATTCCTGTCCCTGTGAGAATTCAGATTGTTCCTTTTGTGTACTTTTTGAACTGTGAAAACCAAAATGACATTGTTTTCCAAAGAGAATGGAAAGTTAAATTCTACGAAAAGGTAAAGTGAGTGCATTCTAGAGCTATGTGTTTTTCTTGAGCTATGTATAGTTTCTGGAGCTACTAATAAGACCCTGTTTGCAAAATGATGCTATAACCATCAGGCAATAGCAAACTAATCCGTGCCTATATGTATATAATATTCCCTTGCTGAGGACGAGTTCCTAAAGTACACAACCTGCTAGGTAATGAAGCACGGATGCTCCTCTTTGACCCTTCCCCTTCCTGCCTCTGCATTTTCTGGCCCTACCCTTTCGCTGATTTCATTAGCTGCTTTGACTGCCGACAGACTCACATGCGCTGGGCTTGTCTCATGCTGCAGAGCGCATTCCCGAGTCGGGAATGAAAGTTCGGAACTGGCATAATTTGCCCTGAGCATAATCCATCGTTAAGAGAACTCAGCAGGGCAGCAAATCTCCCAGGGATGCTTGTGGCTCAGCTGGAGCTGCAGCTGAACTCGTTTACACATCTGGCAGCTTGGAGGCAGCTCAATTCTTTCCCTCCTACTGCTCCTCTCGGACTCCCCTGCTTCTTCTCTCCTAAAAGCAAATCTCTGCCTGCTTTCCATGACTGGGGCGATGGCCTGAGCCAGCCCTTGTGCAGGGCAGTGTGCCAGTTCAGTACTCCAGTGGGAATTCACCTTCCCGCAAAGCACACACCTTTGGATTTTACTGGGGTCAGAGTTATGCTCCCACTGGCAGAAACAGAGCCGGTTATCCCAAAGAGCGCAACTTAAGGGCCAGAGGCAGTGTATTCCAGATGGACTTCAGTCAGTCCAGAGGATGTTCTGTCTTGTATGATATGTGTATCAAACAGAGATATTTCTTTCATCATAGAATGACAGAATGCATCTGAGCTATTCCCACTGACTGCTGAAGCCATCCTTCAGATCAGTTCTGTACAAGTTACCATTTCATTGGTATGGATTCCATATCTGAAGGGAAGGGTTTCCTATGAGAACTTAACACGGTGCCATCAAAGACCGGTTTTTACTTCCAATACCACCAGCAATGGGAAACTGGGTCTTGGTAGATGTTTTACCTTTTAATGTCTGACCAGCAGGCTCAGGAGATCCATTTGGCTCCCAGGTGCCTTTGTGGAGAATGCTGCACTGTAGCTGAGAAGAGGCATTCCCAGATCTTCAGGCACTGAAACTTCCAAGCTGGAAATGCTTTAAAGTTAACCAGTTTTTAAATAGCATCCTGCTCTTCCACTAAATTTTTAAGCACATTCCTTTAGGGGTAATAAATTATCTATTTTTAGGTTATAGTATGTGTCCCAGAGGATCTTCCCTCGCAACCTATAGCAGTAGGGTTTGTCTGAAAAATGACGGAAGTGAATGATTTATTTCCTCACACTTTAAATCAAGTTCTGTGTTGTTTTGTTGCTTAGGAAGTTCTTGTTTTGGTTTGGTTTTTCAAGTCTTGAAATAATAATGAAAATATGCAGTAATATTATAATAACTTCTCTGGAGTTAAATTTAGAATCAGCAAACAATTGGGTGCTTTTCTAAGTCTGTTGTTATTTACTTAAAATAATTACTCAATTGCATTAAAATAAGACGCCCTTTAGTAACTGGATTTTTTTTTCTTTTAACTTTCATTAAGGAGTTCATGTTAAGCATTTCTACCAGTCAACATGAGTAGTGTATTAAATGTTAAATGGAAAGTATGAGAAATGCAGATTATAAGACAGAAAATATTAGTCATTTCAGGAAAAGCATTTAAGACTGAAACATTAAAAAGTCACACATCCTTGATTCCCTGTTTATAACAAATATTTGACTGTCGTCTTGAAATAGATTTATTCTAGTGTTAAGAGAACTTCCACATGTGGCATCATGGACCATTGACTATCTAATGTGAATGTCAGAGTGTTTTATTGCTTTAACATTGTGGACTTGAGCCATAGCTCACTGAAGCTTGTTGAAAGACTTCTATTGACCTCTGTGAATTTTTTAAGTTGAACTTAATATTTTCACACCTTTTTTTTTAACTCCTTTTAATGAGGCCCAAGTTCAGTAGCAGCCAGTGAAATACTCATCTGTCAGGAAGCAGTTTTCCCAATGGACAGAAGTGACATTGCTGTGACTAGGTTGAAGCACAGAAAACACAGTTAGGAAGGGGACAGAGCAGTTGTAGAACATCTATAGGCTCTCAGAGGCTGAATTCAGATCTCTGTTCTGCTTCAGTCTTACTGTGTAACCTCAAGCAAATAATTTATTTTCATATAAACACATCACTTATTACTTCTTTTAGACTTCTAATGCCATGAAACCAAGGCAGGAAAACCTTATCAAACTTTCTTAGGTGCCAGGTTGCCAAAAATGGCCAAGTTTCACCCCCATCTGGAGATGGTAGCTAAATTCTCTATTTTCATGAACAGAAAATAGAACATTGTCTAAATCTCAATCTGTAAATAAAATGGTATCTCATTATCTTTCAAATGGGTACAGTGAAAAGAATCACACTCTAGTTTTGTGAGGAGAGTATTTGGGAGCCTCCTTGGTTGTATCTCCATACAGTGAATCAAGGTGAGGTCAAAGATGTGATTTCTTTCTGTATGCACCTGCTTTAAGATGAAAGGTCCACCTCTAATGACTTTGAATGGGAGTTTAAAGTTATTTGGTCAGGTGTAGATGTCTGCACTAGAATGTTTAATTGGAAGAACTCAATTCCTATGATGCCCTAATTTGATGCTGCATCAGGTACATCAAAAGGGTCTTATGCTTGTGTCCTGGGTTTTGCAGTAGCAGTCATTTTTCTCCTTCTTAGTAGCTGGTGCAGTGCTGTGGTTTTGACTTTCAGTCTGGGAACAGCACT
>WYDI02004757.1:0-11684 GCA_009867235.2 Psittacus erithacus
CTCACAGGGAAGAGCTTCTGCCTAAGAGCTCATCTCAGTCTCCCCTCGGGCAGGTTAAAGCCATTCCCCTTGGCCTGTCCTTTGTAAAAAGTCCCTCTCCAGATTTCCTGTAGGCTCTCTTTAGGTATTAGAAGACTGTTAAAGGTCTCCCCTTCAGGAGCCTTTCATCTCCACACTGCACAAGCCCATATCTCTCAGCATCTTCATGGCCTCCTCTGAATCCATTGCAGCAGCTCCATGTCCTTCTTTCTGGGAGCTGCCTCGGAATAACCACTGATAACTCTCTTGCAGGTATTACAACAAGCTGGTGAGGAGCCTGTTGGAGTGCGACGAAGAGACTGTGAGCACCATCAAGGACAGCTTGATGGAGAAGATCGGCCCCAACATGGCAAGCCTCTTCCACCTGCTGCAGACAGACCACTGCGCCCAGGGCCACCCGCGCTCTGACTTCGCCAGGAGACGCATCACGGAGCCGCAGAAGCTCAAACTCTACTTCAGGAACCTGCGAGGTGAGGGCACGGTCCCGGCGCACGCCAAGCGCAGCTCCGCCGAAAGCGCGTAACGCCTCGGCGCGGCCACGATGGGTGTTAAGGGATGCTAAGCACTACCAAAGCTGAAGTCTCTCTTCTAGAGGAGTAACGCACCCAGCCCAAGTGTACTGTAGCTAGTTTTAATAACGACTAGGACCTGGTTTTAGAGTTAGTCTTTCGTTCTTTTCTATTCCTCTCGAAGAAAACGTTTTGCATGGAGCCGTGTTCAGTGTCTCAGCTTTCCCACCATCCAAATGTCTCCATCTCTTTTCTTCCCCACAAAAAAGACACCCCCAAATGATCTTAGTCTTAACTATAACCGTTGTAACAGTAGTCAGGCCTTCAGACACCAAACTCTAAATGTACTGTAGCACTAATGCCATTGAAGTCTGAAGATTTGGCACCAAGGAGAATAGCTTGTTCTCTCTTGTAGTAAGCTGGTAGGAGACGATAGATGCACTAATAACTATTGCACATCCTAAAGATGTCAATGGAATTCGTGTTATGAATCTGTGCTGGCCATGGACGAATATGAATGTCATATTCCTGGTCTCTTAGTGTCATACAGTCCTAATCCTTCCAACACAGCTCTGTTGACCCATTGATTTACCAAACTCACTAGCGGTGGATGATTTCAGTTACCGTGACCTGGCACCACAGTGCAAAATGAGTTCAAACTACCCCACAAACACACACCAAATCAGGAAAGGAACATTTTGTGCTATGGAAATGACTGAAAGAGGTGCCAGTCGATGGTTGAAGCTAGTCAGAAGGTTACATAATCTTGCATTGTATTTAAAAGCTAACATCTATGTACTGTATTTAACTGTCTAAAGCTTTAAAAGAACTCTAACAGAAACATACCCTGTCTTAAGACTAGAGTATTAAAGGTCTTGCTCTAACTGTGGTATAAATAGTTTTAAAGTCTGTCACGTACTGTACATAAGTTCCACAAGAGGCTGCTTGAAAGGAGCAGAACAGAATAACTTTATTGCATAAACTTAGTTTTGTAAGTTAGCTATTTCTTTTTTTCCTGGAAACAGCATCTCTGTCATGCTCAAGGGTTCACGTTCTACTCTGTGGCCTTTTTATAACGGAAGAGAGAAAAATGTGGAGGACAGAAGTTGCAGGGCCAGAAAGAAGCCTCTCTTCTCATAGTTAAAGCGGAGGGGAAAGAACGACAGAATTGTCCATACTGGCCAGTTACAGACTCATAGAACAGTTTGGGTTGGAAGGGGCATTCAAAGCTCATCCAGTTCCAACCGCCCTGCAAGGAGCAGGGGCATCTTCAACTAGATCAGGTTGCTCAGAACCACATCCAGCCTGGCCTTGAACGTCTCCAGTCCTGCCTTGAATGTCTCCAGTCCTATCTCCATAGAGGAGCTGTGAGACCCAAAGCAGGAGTGCTGCTGCTGCAGAGTTCTTTGGCCTGACTAAAGCTGCCTTGGGATCCTACGGCTTCCTTTAGAAAGTTGATTTTTTGGGAAAGGCAGGAAAAACCCTTCCATTCCCTCCAGCTCCAGAAGCAAAGCAGCGCGCCTGCCTTTGAGAGGCACGATGCTCTCCATCTGCCTTTCTCCCATCCACCCCTTGAGCAGCCTCGGTGAGGAGGAGCGGAGCAGGAGGTCCCATGCAGTAGCTGGGCCCCCCCCAGCCGCTCTGCACAGTAGCCTGATGGGTTCAGCCAGCCAAACAAAGCCACATTGTGGCGTGCAACCAACAAGGCCAGTTCCGTGCTCCAAATCCATCCCTTTAGAGTCTGTCTGCAGAGTGGATGACTCTTGCTCAACCAGTAGAGAGCTAATAAAGGAGGGATCTATTTTTCTTTTCAAAATCTAAAGCAATATGACCTCTTTTTTTGTTGTTTTCTTTCTTTTTTTGTTTAAACCACAAAGCCTTTAAACAAGAACTTGCTGCTAATATATTGAAACCAGATGCAGTGGCAGCATTTCTAATATTGCTGTCTTCATTAAATGTAGCCCAAAAGTGCTGTCATAAAATTGTAAGCAGCAAAAAATGTTGCTGACGGTAGAGGGTTGTTGTTTTACTTTATTCGTTTAATACTCTGAATTGTGCCGTCCAGGGCAAGTGAGATGCAATATTGCTTGTTCTTAAATCATAGACTCAGAGAAAGAGTTGGGGTTGGAAGGGACCTTCAAAGGTCATTGTGTTCCAACCCCCTTGCAATGAGCAGGGACATCTTCAACTAGATCAGGTTGCTCAGAACCACATCCAGCCTGGCCTTGAGTGTCTCCAGGGATGGGGCATCCACCACGTCTCTGGGCAATCAGACAGGTATATAGAGTCCAACACCAAGAAGTTTTGCAAGGTGAAAACCAAAGCCCCCTTGACTATCCTGACCCTGAAAGTCTGACTTATACTTAGGAACTGATCCCAGAACTGTGTGTGTGTGACTTCCCACCTCATTACACCTCACACTGCACTGCTGAGAGATGGGCATTGCTCAATGGGGACGTCTTGCTGGGGTTTGTGCATCAAGTGCATGTTGCTGTGTAGGGAAATAGTTACCAAAGGGTCTTTACCTGGCTTGGGGCACCATCCAAATACCACCTGGATGGGTGCACTGGCATTGCAACGCAGCTAGTGGTTTGGGTCCCCATGGCCAATATGGGCTCACACCAGTAGAGCTCACTAAGGAGATGGAGCAGCCATGGTTTTCCATGGAGATGCTCCTCAGGGCAAGTGGCTTCTCTGTTGCTTTGTGCATCCCCTTCTATGAAAGCCCGAAGAAGGTTTATAAAGCTGATTGATGGTTCAATTGCTCCAAACCCGAGTTAGATTACCCCAATCCCTATCTCTTTGGGGTGTCATAGCTAACGCTGTTTTTCCAGTAGGAATTTAAACTTGTTGTCCCCTTCCTTGGTGGGAAGACGAGTGGAAGATCTGATTTGCTCTGGTATGGCAGGTAACCACGACCTGTGCACACCAGAGCTCTGCCTCTCCGCGCCAGCAATGCCGCTGAGCACGTTTTTGAGCTGCTTTAATAAGTCACTTTTCTTTCCTCTGCTGAAGTAGCAAGGAAGCCACAAGCACACGTCCATCACATCAGAGGGCCTGGGGGTCCCCTTGCCAAACTTTGGCCTAAGCTGATGGTTTAACGCTCGCTTTGAGCAGGGGAGGGGATAGGAGGTGCGAGAGGCGCTTCCCATCAGCGGGGAAGGATGCCTGAGCGTGGATGGTTTGAATTGGGTGCAAGAGGTCCCCTGGGGCTGGGGGATGAGTCTCAATATCACGTCCGGTTATTTCACTGTTGATTTAATCTCTAATGCTTTATTTTTTTAACCTTGCATTCATGGCAAAGTGATTTCTCTCGGGGGTGGGGAGGGGCTTCTCTAGAAACGTTTGCATGATTCTCATTGTGATTTGTTTGCACTTTAGATGTTTTGTGCCATTATAAATTTGCATTATTGTATTTATAATTTAAAGATACTTAGAAGAGGGAGAGAGTTTGGGGTTTTTGGGGTTGTTTTTTTTTTGCTGAGTACTGGAGTAAACAGTGAGCATATCTGGTATATGTCATTATTTATTGTTTAAATTACATTTTTAAAGCTCAGTGTGTTCATATAAAGGTTATTTGAAACATATCATAGTAAGGAGAAAGATGCAAGTTATTTTCTTTGCTTATTTTTATAATTAAAGATGCATAACATAATGAGGCCTATGTTGGATTTCCTTCTGCGATGAAATAAAATGTCAAATTTAAGGGGTTTTGGTGTCTGACTCTTTCACTGAACCTTGCTGGGATTGCTGATGGTGAGAACACCAACAGCACATTGCTGCGCTTACCTTTGACTGAGCATCGTGGCTTTTATGTCTCTTCTGGATGCTGAGTGTCTTAGGTTTGGGTCCTGGGGTTGTGGGTGACATGAAGGCAGAGTTCATCACTTACAAGCTGGACAAAACAGGGGTGAGTGTGGAATAAAGGATTCCTGATGTAGCTTTCCAGTAGCTAAACCACCATGCTGGGTATGACAGGAATAATATGTCTGGTCTGACCAAACCCTGGATCCTGTAACATCCAAGGGCAACTGGAAATTCCAGTGCTAATAAAGCTCCTGTGATGGGTCTCTGACAGCAGCCTGACCATGTACCAGGTGTCATCTTCACCCTAGACCCATTTGTTAATCAGTGCATCCATAACACCGCTGTCTTTGCTGTACATGGGAATGTGCATTTGCACTTCATTCAGGAAACCTCTCATTTCCAATGGAACATCAAAACATCAAAATAACAATCACCAGGGAAGAGTGGCAGCCTCATCCAGCCTCAGTGCTCCAAAAGCTACTGCAGAGTTTAAATACCATTTCCCCTGTCATGTTAGAGTGAGACTTCTCCAAGAGAACCAATGAATAAATGTTAGCAATACAGCTGGGTTAAAATAAATCTCTGCTTCCTCTTGCTTTGGCCGGGAATTTAGGAATCATTTGCACCAGAGGCGATTCAAACTTTGCTGTTATTGAAGTCCCATTTTAGTTGAAATGGAAGTTGATCCTGAGGCCCAGTCAGCCACCAAAATCAGGATTTGTCATTCTTTGCAAGCAACTGAGCTGCTGTGCTTCACAGCAGTGGGAATCGATGCGCCCAACTGGCTTAGGAAAGGATGTCACCCTCTCGGCTTTTTAATTTGCTTTTCCATGAGGAGGGATCTCCAAATCACTTGTGGAACATGAGCCTCCACTCGCCTAACTGTAAATCACTGCCTGCTAAATAACACCCGCACTTACCAAAAGCCAAAGCAGCAAAGGGAAGAGGGAAATGACACAAAACTTTAGGGATAACCATTGCTAGAACCAAAGGCAGTGAACATTGCTGCCAAGAATACTTGGGAAGAGTACAGATGCCACAGCTCCAAAAGCTGACATCCGCAGCTCTCCTATAATGAATAACGGCTATGAAATAATTCCTGTCAATACAATGTACTATTCATATGGGCTCTCCATCAATCTCAGCCTGCGCGCCTGCCTCCTCAGCAAGGCACATCCATTCCTGGAGGAGGCGAGGATTTTGCCAGCCCAACGCACAGAGTCACACAGAAATGCAGAGGTTTCCAGGATCATTTTACACAGCAAATTCTGTTTGAAAACCCGCTCATTCTGGGTTGGGTTTTGTTCTTTTTCCTCCGAGTACCCCAAAATCAAAGGAGTAAACGCCATGAGAACTCTTCAGCATGGCTCAAAGCAAGGTCACCTGCAGCAGCCTATTACAGGTTTTTCTTTCTCCTCCCTTCAAGACCCACCTCATGGTGGGGATTATGCATCCTATGGGTTAAAATGTCTGCAGTTCATTGACATAGCTTATAAAGCAGGCAGCATGAGTCAAGGGCAGGTGTTTAAAATGAACAAAGGTGTTCATCGGGAGGGTATTTGTTAGTATTTTAGTGCTCATCTCATTCTTCTCTTTCTTCTCCTCCTTCTCCTTCTTATTACTGGAAGTTTCAGGACACATTTGTCCCCTGTGTTCCCCATTTCAACCACATTTCTGAAGTGCAACGCCTTGTCAAGGGTTAACAGAAGCCGGGGTTTGCTGTGAAAGCCCTGGCAGCAGCGGGGCTCTCCTCAGACCTGCCACCACAGTGGAAGGACTGCGCAGAAGACAGCCCCAGAAAAGGAAATCTCAGCTCGGCGGCATCAGAGTGCATTAAGGTCCTGGTTATCATCTTCAGCTGGAACAAAGAGCCCCGGAGTTAATGTGATTTGGCCAAAGCCCAGAGTCCGTGATTGACAGATGTTCTTGCCTTGTCCTTTTTCTTTTCTTTTTCAAGTTTCATTACAAAACAAGGGGAAAACCATTTCAGCTTTTCCTGGTCCTCACCCTTCCTGCTTGCTCTGCTTGCAGCGAGGGGAGAGAAAGAGAAAGAGCAAGAGCAGGACAGGAGGAGTGTGAGCATTGGCTCTTCCAATGCCACTGGGCCAAATGGGAGTGAGATTTGGGAACAGGCTTCGCTTCCTGCCTCCCGTGAGCTGAGACAAATAAAAAGCAGAAAATGACCCCTTCCACAAGATAATAAAAGACATTGTCTTTGCCATCATGATTCAGCCGCTACAACGGGGAATATGAAAGGAGCCTCAATAATAAGTAGGATGCTAAAAATACAATCAAAGTGCAAACAAATCGACTCCACAGTGGTTGTTCCCATCACACGAGATGCGAAAGGAAAAGGCAGAAGAAGTCCAAATGGATGCAGATTTTACTACGTTATAAACCAAGATCTCTCAGTCACAGGACACGGGGTGATATGAATGCAATTGAGATCTTTCTATGGCTCAGTATAAAGCAATGGCCAAGATTATATTGATGGATTTGGGGAAGGAACACTACTTCAAATCGCTATTAAATGACTGTTCGCAAATCACTTCAGAGGGTAACACAGCTTCTAATGGTGCCAGGGCAAGGGGGAATGGCTTTAACCTGCCAGAGGGGAGACTGAGATGATAGCTCTGGATTCTGTGAATCCCTCTTTCCAAGGCCTGACCAGAGGGAGGGACACTCAGCACGGGCAGAGAGCTTACAGCCAGCCTTGTTCAACAGCACAAGGCACCACCAGAAGGACTTGCTCTCAGTACACCAGCGTTTCCCGAGGAGACGCCTCCTCCTCCCCGCACTCGCAGCAGACAAACCTGTCTTTCCAAAGGCGGCTTTCCTCCTCTGAAAAGCCAAGTCAGGTGTTAGAGATAACGTCAGGTAATTCCTGCTGTAACCCCCCCTTATCACAGCCATGGGGAGGGATCTGGGCAGCAGCAGCTGGAGAACCTTAGGCACAAAATACCTGTGAGAGAGATGAGTTTCTATCCCAAAGAACAGCAGGAAAAACAAGTCCAACCTGTAGGAGCTCCTGGGAGGAGGAATGTCCTTATTTTTCACACAGATGGGATTTTTTGCTCCTTTTTTCCTCTTTGGTTTCTATAGCTCGTAGCCACAATGGATGATCCCTGTCACCTGCACCTCCCCTATTCCCCCTCCAGCCTTTCCCCTGGCTGGGATGGATGCTGCAGGTCCAGGAGCACAAAACTGAGATGGTCCTAATGGTTATTGAAAGAGAAAACAATTATTTCATGGAAACTGCGTTCCCTGTATTCCCAAGCCGGCAGAAAATTCCAGTTGGTTCCTTTGAATTTCCTTCAGGGTTCTTTTTCAGGCTTGGAATCATTTGTGCTGTGAAAACAAATCCCCGCTCTTCTCTCCATGTGCTGTTTGGCTTGGAGTAAGCACCCAGGCTCAATAAAATCATCAGCCATCCCCAGCCAGCCACGCCGAGCCCAGGCATGGAATTCTGAGAGTGAGGACCGGCAGAAAGAGCCCGGCCATTTATTTTGCTTGCTGTGCTGATAATTAATCCTAGAAGGGGTTTTTCAGGACTCGGAAAAGCCTTTTTTTCCCTGAGCTGTTGTTTGTTTAACTGTTTCACATGCGGTTCTTAGCATCACTTCTATTTGCTGACCATGGCTTTCATGGGAATGAGATGTCCAGCTGGTGGGCTCAAGTTCACATTTGTGGCTCATTATCTGGAAAAGATCCCTTTGACTTAATCCAAAGCACTCCTTTATTCCTCCAGCGAGGAGCACGACTCCCATAGGATAGACTCACATAAAGCATAAAACCTTTAAATATGATATTAATCTGAACAATAAGAGGAGAATATGAGCGTTTCCTTGGCGTTCTCATCCCTTTCCATGAGCATCACTCATCTCCTTGCCCTGACCACCATCCCCTTCACCCAGCCCCGGCAGGACAAGGGAAATCTTTCCTTCCCTTGGGCAAAGACACCGTCCTCAGGAGGAAGGAAGGAGGAGGCCGGGAGTCCCGGAAGCGTCGTGACCGGCAAGGTGGAGCTGCCATCGGTGAGGCAAGAGAGTCCCAACGACGCACGAGCGTTTTCCTCCTCGTCACTCACGCAGGGACGGGCCCCCGAGCCCCGCTGACACGGCTGCGGCTCTGACCGATGGGGCTGGAGCAGGCAGATGCTTTATCGCTGCATCAGAGGAAAGGGCTCCGGGCAGATCCACCCATGGGGTCCCTCGGGAGATGCACCAGCCCCAGAGCTGGATTCCCAGGTCAGGGAGCAAACTTCCCTTAAGGATGGGGAGTGGTATGTTCTGGCTGAAAGAATGAGCTTACCAGAAGGACAATATTGGTTTTTCCTCTGGTGTGGAAAGGCGTTCTGCTCTGCTCCCAGCATTGTGCCGCTTCATCCCTCCTAGGGGTGGATTCGAAGTTCACGGAGCCCATCATTAGTCACTAATCAGAGTCAAGCACCAAAGACCTTTCCCTTGAAGCCTTGGGGCCCCTCTGTGCTGAGGGGCAGGGAGGGAGGGAAACAGCATCCAGAGGAATTTTCCACAAATACCCAGGATTTTCCCAGCATCCCATTCTGGGGCTACTCCAGACACTGAGCCAAAGCTCACAGGTATTTGGCAGGGCTGAAAATCAGATCCTCACTGACTGGGACAATCCCAGCCCCAAACATCAGCCTTTCCTTATCTTGGTGGTCCACAGCCACCACGCGCATCCCTCCTCAATCTCCCAGAAGTTAAAGGTTTCATCTGCCATCAAAACAGCAAATAACCCTCTGTAGGATACTCAAACTGCTGGAAAAAGCTCATCAGTTGCCATAGAAAGAGCAAAATTTCCTCTATAATCTGAATCTCCAGCAGTTTGCTAAGCAGACACCAACCAAAGGGCTGTTGGGAGCTGCACACATCCCACTTGTGTGGCTGGGCTCTGGCAAGAGGCACATTAGCGTTTTCAGCTCCCTTGATATTCAGCTGATGGACTCGGTATGAGTGAATGAATGAGTGAATCAAACAGTGGTTTTCTAAATGACGTGTGCTCGCAGAGGCCTGATGTGCTCTGGCTGCTTGTCACGCAGGAGGCAGCTCCTTACCGAGCCTGGAAATGATGTTTAAACACGGGAATAAGTTGCTTGCACACCATGTTCATCGACCCCAAGTGCCTTAAAAGAAGGGAGTCGATGGTCCCAGCTCACTGCCACCTTCAGCAGGCAGAGATTTGAGCTCCCAAATGATCCTGCTTGCCCTGGGATAAGTCTGAGGCAAACTAAGGATGGATTTGGTTTAAGCAATGACAAGGAAGAAAACGTGGGGATGCTCTCTTCTGGCAGGGGGGCAAAGCTGAAGCTTGGTGCTAATCCCCACCAAACCCCATCCTGGCTGCGCCAGCCCTCGAGCAGCATCACTCCAGAGGATTTCTCATGCTCTGGGGCTGTCAGGAAGCCATTAAGAAAGCAAAGGAAATAGAAGCAAGTCAAAGAGTTTTCATCCCGCTCAAACTCTTCCCCCCCCAGCGCTGATGCCGGAGAGTGGGATTATTCAGGGTTCCCTTTGAAGCCGTGCTTGCGTCAAAGGATGGCACCTGAAAATGGGGAATCGCCTCGATTCCAGCCTGGATTCAAGGTAGGGCAGAGCAGGGGCTGGGTTGGGACAGAGCCTCATGGCTGCAAACCCTTGTGTGGTTCATTCAGCCGCTGGTGCCCCAGCACAGCCGCACTGAACGCTCCAGTACAGAACCAAAGCAGAGAGCCCCATCTCAGAGCAATCGGGCCACCAAAGGGCTGCGTTCTCCAAACCCACACCAAACCCCAAGGGGATTCTTTGTCTTCCTCCCCTCTCTCCTCCTCCCGGGAGGCTCTGATGTGTTTTCAGCTGGTTTGGCCGCCCTCGGAGCCAGCGCTCAGCCTGAAGTCACCCCCCCACGGCACCTCCAGCTCCCATTTATGCTGGCAGAGCTCTAAAGATAGATCCCAGTGAAGATTATCAGCCCCAGCAGTATTAATAGGAGGCAGCTGCTCTTTAAAGAGGCTTTTAAATAATGGCAAGAAACTTCGCTGTGTTTTTAAAAGCCTTTTAAGCGAGCCAAGCGACCCCTCTCCTTCCCTCGCACCCCCAAACCCACATGCAGCAGCACCCTGAGGGGTCCCATTTTGTCACCCTGCTTGCTCAGAACTATGGTTTGTGTTGGAAAAGACCTGCAGATCATCTGGTTCCAGCCCCCTCCTGTCTAACATGGGCTGGGGTACGTGGCTCCATCCCTGCTTCACTCAAAGGAGCTTGTGAAGCAGGGAAGGGATCCCACAGATCAAAGGGGTCATACTCAAGGTCTTCCCTCCAGCTCTGTAGTAGGACCATGCATGTGGCACGGCCACGAGCCCTGCGACCAAGAGGTGCTGTCCTGCTGCCACGGCTGCCGGCTATTTGAATGGCACGAAGGGAAATAACACAAGAGCTTGGTCTTTCCTCCAGCCAGCGCCAGCTCCGGGGCAGTGCTTCAGCCAACTGAATGGCTCCTGAGTGCAGCAACAGCCCGAGAAGAGCGTGAAAGGCAAAAAATGCCTATTGTGAAACTCAGGGCTGCAGAAACCAGCTGCAGCTGCCGATGGCCACATCTGGATGCTGCAGCATGGCATGAGCAGAACCTGCTCGGAGGCCATGGCCAGTGGACAGAGGCAGCATCTCCCCCTGTTTGCTGGGAGCAGAAGGAGGATGCTTTGGGTACCCCTGGCCATGAGCTGTGTGGTCCCTGTAACCTTACCTCGGTCTTAACTGGGTAATGAAGTGAAACCTCAGCTGCGCTGCTCAGCCTGAAAATGAAGCCTTCCAACATAGAGCAGGCCCCTGCTCAACACTGCTCAGGGCTTTCTGAACTGAAAGGGGAGTAAATACCCTCTAAATCCTTATACGAAACCAGTGAGTGTCCATATCACATCCAGCATGGAAGGGCCTGGGGTTTGGCTGGAGCAGGCAGCAGACAATGCAGCAGGGCACCACTGCGCTGCCTGCTGGCCCTGAGATGATGCTCATGCCCTCGGGCAGCAGATGCCTGTGGTTGTTAGAAATAGATCCCTGCGGCATGCTATTACTTTTAAAGGCCAAACCAGGGCAAAAATCATTGCTGTGATGTGAAAATAGACGAGAGCAAATTGGAGGGGAATAAATGGTATTCCGTGTGGAAATGGAGGCAGCAAGGCTGGCTGGGTGCAAACACCCAGCACAAGAGGGATGTGGAGCTGTTGGAGCGATGCCAGAGGAGGCCATGGAGATGATGCGAGGGCTGGAGCAGCTCTGCTCTGGAGCCAGGCTGAGAGAGCTGGGCTGGGGCAGCCTGGACAAGAGAAGGCTC
>WYDI02004758.1:0-10192 GCA_009867235.2 Psittacus erithacus
GTCACGCTGCTTTTGATGCAGCCCAGGATACGGTTGGCTTTCTGGGCTGTGAGCACACACTGAAGCCGGCTCATGTTAAGTTTCTCATCAACCAACACCCCCAAGTCCTCCGCAGGGCTCCTCTGTATAATAAGTATAATACAATATAATAATATATAATATGATACATCATGTCATATTGTATCCTATCATGTATCATAAAATTATAGATATAAATTAAATTGCCGTTAGGTATTTTATCATTCAAATTTGTATGTGAAAGAAACCTTAAAAGCTTGGGATTTTGCTCCTTTTTTGTCTGGAGAAGATTAGGTTTATTACTGTAAGCGTCTATTTTGCATTTTTTCTCCTCAAGAGCATGGATGTGGAACTCTCAGTTAAGTTTTGAAGTACAAATATTTTTAAGGCCAACAAAGTTAAGGTTTTGGAAATTACTTTTGGAATGGCTCTTGAATTATGACAAGCTCTTTCTGAAAGCTCTGGCAGGCAGCCTCACACATTTTCTTGTTAAGGTGGTTTATGATTACAGCCCTGTGTGTAAATGAAGTGAAAAAGGTGACAAATTTCCTGGGCTAGAGACGGTGAAAATAATCAAGGTTCTCTGTGGTCTGCCAAGATAAATACATAGGTAAGAAAACTATTAAACTGCACATTTTCACTATTAACAGCTATTTGGCATTTTTAAGCAATAGAAGATAAATGGAAACAGGAATCTGTGGTGTTCTTCACCATAAGTCAGGAAATAATAATAAAAAAAGTTTTTCATATTTCCTGTCTGATGTGTTTATAATAACATTCAGCTACTACCTAGTGTGCTTTTCATCAGTGAACTTCAAAGTACTTCTCAAAACAGGCAATCTTTAGAAAGGTTTGAAAAAATTCCATCTAAAATATGTTTTCACCAGGTTTTGCATAAGAAGGAAATATAAAACCATTTTATTTCCACCAATTTTCCCACTCTTTCAAGTAGGCTTTTCACAGACAGTACAAACTGCATCTCAGTTTTATACCTTGTGATGCTTTGGTTGGCACGACATCTCAATTGCCTGAAAGACAGAGAAGGAATTGGCAGTTTATTTACTATTTCTTTAAAATTGAGTTTTATCCAACAAGATTATATGGAAATAACTTGATTTTGAAGTGATCAAGATATGGTTGTAATTAGGGACTTTACATGTGTAAGTATTCTCTGGCTGCAAATGATGGTGATTAATGCAGGGAAAGATAAGAGGAGCACGCCCAGGTACCAAGAATGCTTAGAGAGGATAACGAAAGGTCACTATCAGGTCTCATGGGTAAAAGGGGATTAAGATTTTTAAAGTAAGCTATTGAAGTGGCAAAATCACCTCAGTTCTCAGATGCTCATGTAGCTCCCAGCACATGGGCAGTTCTAGTGATTGGGTTATCCTGCAATTTGTGAAACGCTGTTTCTTTATTTAGAGTCTGAATATTTTATTATTCTATGTCAGGGAGCTGAAAGGTGAAAAAACCCCAAACTGAGCCATTGAATATGGTCAGAATGCTTTTTCACTGACCAATCTGACAGCTGAAAAGAACTGTTGTCAAGCAAGAAGGAGGAGCAAATATACACTGTTTTGAAAAAGAGAAAGGTTTTCAATGCATAAAAAGAGATTTTTGTGTGTGATATGGATGCAGAATGCAGTGTGACTTCAGAGATGCCCTCTCCTCCTAAGATATATGACACTGTCTGTCATACTTGTCCTAGTGGAGTAAAGGACTATATTTCTGCACAGCTCTTGCACTGCAGAGAGGAGACATATGTAATGATGGTGGCTTCACTGCTGGTTGTGTGCTGCTAATAGGAACTGAACTGGAATCTCCATATTCATTTCACAAAGGTCAGTGAACAGATATCATTGCAATACATCTTTTAAGCCAGAGGGATCTGATTCAATGTTGTATCATTTTAAGTTTAGGTCAATTCAACTTCTCTGAAATTAAGCTGACACTGAAATCAGTTAGAAATGGCATAAAACTGGAAGAAAGTAGTGCTGAGTCATACCTCCTTTTTTTCACATATAAGAGCATGAAGCCAGAATAAATGGGGAGATATGGAGTGGGTTTGATGACCTCTTTGAACCTGTACATGAGAAGGCATGAATCCACGCAAACCAAAACCAAAATGCAGTGCATACACACATCCCATTAAACAGAACCCACTGATCCCACAAAGCTTAAGCTGCTAAGCTGCATTCATTTGACATCTTTTCCTTCATGAATTGTTCACAAAATTCTGCAAGTAGTTAAGTAATGCATGCAGGGAAGAAAGTCTTTGTGGAGAGAACATGTTTGCTGGTATATACAGCAGGTAAAAAGAAAAACTAATGCAAACAAAATACCCTGAAAACAAAAGCAGTGTTCTGTTCACCTACTCTTGACTTTAAAAATTGATCAGGCAATTGCACACCTTCAAGCCTGAACTCCTTCTGCAGATTGTTGTCTCTCTGAATTAGTGGTAAAATCTTCAGATTCTATGCATTGAATGGAGAAGTTTTGTGATGTGCAGTCAAGCACGGCATTTCTTTGGGATAAAGCCCACAAGTCTTATTCTCTTATCAGTCATACAGGTACTGTTTAGGGCTGAATGCTAGTAAGTACTAGTCAATATCCACCTATGAGTACTGCAGTACTACCACACTACCTGGAGAGTGATGAAATTACAAGCCTGTTTTTTCACTCTTCTGAAATACAGCTAGGTCCTGGTCTTAAAGCGCTGCAATGAAAGAGTGTAAGTGTTGGCATGATATACCATACACTCTGCCAATTTGTGAACTCTAAGTGTGTTTTAAAGATTATGCACTACTTCTATCCAGCTGCAGTAAATCTGGATCAGTAAAGGTAGGAGCCCTCGATGTTTTTTGGGGAAAAGAAAGCAACACATTTTTCTCTCACATTTGTGGATGGAAACTCTTGGTTTCCTTCTCCCTTCATATACCTAATGGACAGAGTGAATTTCAATAAAAGTTCAACTTATATTGAATTAATCTTTGCCTTCTAGTTTATCTACAATTGGTGATTTACTTAGACTTGATCTAGTGTCTGCCATCCCAACGCTGGGAAATATTTTGTAAGTGTGTTTTGACCATAGAACTGTTCTACATCAATACTATTGTCACTGTTGTATAAAGGCAGAAACTGAGGAGCAAATCTTTCCCAATGCCATGGAAGAAGCCCAGGGCAGAAATGGCTACAGAAACCATAACTGCCTAATCACATCCCCTGTCTTTTTCCCTTTGAAAACACACAATGCAAATTGTGAAATCCTGCAATACTTCCAAGAGAATAGCTTGAAAGCTGTGAAGGCTGCAGGTATGGCTGAATACCACCTGGGATACAGAACTTGCCCATGTGAGAAGTTTTTGCTCATGTGAGAAGTTTTTACTCATTCAAGTAGTCCAATGAAAGCCAATAATAACGTTAAATGAGGAGTGTTTTGGGGAGCATAAGCATATTGAGCTGGCACATGCAGAACTGCATATCCAGTCGTTATTCCTAAAAGTACTTGCTTGCACAGAGTGGATTAAATCAATGGCTAAAACCCTTAAAAAAACCACAACTCAAAACTCATCAGGTACTAATTCTCTACTACAAACTTACCCATTTCTATTTCTCTATTACAAACTTACTGATCACACCATACTATAGATCATTAATTTAAATATATTGCAAAGTAGAAATGTTTAAATCCTATGTTCCCTATGCAGTTAATCAAGAGAGAGAGAGCCTGAAGGAAATGCTACAATGCAGAGCACCTAAGATGTGCTAATGCGGATCAGTAGCGTGACCAAGAATCAAAAACTACCTTGGAAAGATGCACAGGCAGAGAATGAAGATAGAACACTAAAGGAAACAGTTAGACAAACTTATAATACAGGGGCTATGTCTTTCAAACCTTGAACGGAACAAAAACAAAACCAAGACATACCTCTACAATAAGGAAAAGAGAACTGCCAAAAAGCCAAAGCAGTAAGAGGATGCCAGAAGCCTCACAGTTGTATGGATTGTGCTTTCCTTTTGTAGGAACACTTGAGAACAGATCTTCTCTTCTGATGTCTTTCACCCTCCAGCAGGAAATAAGGCAGAGAGAGCTCTTCATGGAAATGGACTGCTAAAGGAGATGGTCTGGGATTGTGAAGGAGTTTGGCTGGCAGCAGAGGATAAATGCAAGACACAGGGAAGAAAAGTACTTGAGCATAAATCATATTGCTCTTGCTGGCCTTTGATTTGTTTTAAATTCTCAGATGCTTTCTTATTTTATCCCAGAAATATAGAACTGGGTGGTAGGGCCAAAAATCATTCAGGTTTTCTGCCTGCTTTGAAGTAGGTTCCTGTCATTCCTAAGAAGTGTTTGTATAACCTGTTCAGAATGATCTCCCATGTTGGCAACTCCACAGGTTGTCTGCTCAATATATCCCTGTGTAACACAGCCCTGACAGTCTTTTTGCTCCTAATATTTAACCTGAATTTTCCTTGCTACAATTAAGCACACTACTCTTGTCTTACCTTTCAAGAAGACAGAAAAAGAGATAATTTCTTTTTTCTTTGCTGAATTAACCTTGGCAGGATTCTATGATAGCTGTGGTCTATAAGCAACACTGGACTATGAATAAATACTGTAAATATCTAAAAGGTAGCTTCAGACAAACCAAAACCCAGGGCAATTCTCTCTCTTTTTTTCTACACCTTTGAGGAATGCTTTTATTGACATCTTTGGCATTTAGACATCGAAATTGCCATTGTAAGATCTGCCTCTTAATCAACTTGAAAAAACACAGTGTGTGATTCTCATCTGTCAGCTCTCTTGGGTTTTATGACATCAACACAATCCTCAATTTCATTCTCCATCTGAGCTTAATTCCCACCCCCTATCTTGCCATATGCCAAATCTCTTCTTCCCTGCTTCTGTTAGCTCCCAAAATGCTGTGAGCTCTCAGAAAGCCTACAACACTTTCCGTGTAAATACAGAATAAAACACCACTTTGGATACCCATCCCTAATGCCTTTTCCTTTTTTCCCTCCAAATTTTATGTGTTCACAGTTCTTGTGAAAGCAAGTAGAGTTGAAAATGTTCACAGAATGAATTTTGTTTAAATACTTCTGCGTTTTGTTAGTTTGGTTTCAGCTTTACTCACCTTTGTAAGTCCTCATCTATACTGTTGCAGTTGTGTTGCGGCACAACAAATTGCTCTATGTAACTCAAGTCCCACGAGCTCTGTAATGCAAGATGTTAGATGTGGGGTTGAGTTAGAAATAGAATTGTCTGCCTTACCCTGAAACTTGCTGGTATACACTAAAATCTGTCTCGCTACTTCCCCTCATTACCAGGTTAATAAAATTGAATGAGAAAACAGTGGAAATTTGGCAGATAGAAAAAATAATTATTGAGCATGGTGATCGTGACCTCACAAAAGCACTGTGTGTGCTCATCTCTGGGAAAAAATGAAGGTTCAGCAAGAGGAAATTGTCACAAATGCAAGGTCATGATGGAGAAACAAGTTTTATCGCTTGACTTTCAGGGTTTAGGCTGACATGATCATGACATCTCACACTGGTATGTGTATCAATCATTCCTCCACAGCACAGAAGCAGCTGCTGGTTCCCCCAGGCAAGAGATGTATAGACGTGTCAACAGGATAGAAATGGCATTTCACCCTATCATCTATAGAAATGATTTCACCAAGAAATTTCTCTAAACAGCCCAGTACCAATTTGTTGCAAACTACTAAGATGCGTGGCAGCACAATGCATACTGAATTTCCCTTACAAGATTTTGAAAGGCTGCTGCATGTTTTACCCCTTCCTTTTCCAACAGGAAAATCATGTATGTTTTTGACTGTGCAAGTAGTTCCAGTGCAGCTGAAATTTGCCTGCACCAAAGCACACAATACTGCCAAGAAATCTTTGTCTGTATTATAAACTAATTGTTCTTTGTGGCTATGAAAAGGATGGGAAGACTATACTTTACATGCAAATACTTTTAGTGCAGGATTCGTAGCTCTCTCCCCTTTACTTGCAGTCACTGTGAATCAGTGTGTATATATGTATATGTGACTATGCTTCACACTGTAGTCACAGTGAATCAGTCATATCTTTAAACTACATCCAGATTGCAAGATTATGTTTACTACATCCCTGCTTAGACAGGTACTCCCTTTTCAAGGGTTGCCAGTACTCATCACAAAGGAGACAGTACTTGTCCACAAAGATTGCATAACTGAGTCAGAAACACTAATTTATACATGCTTAGTTAAAATGGGTGGGTACTGCAATAAATAATCTGTGCTGACAGATATCTCCTGCTCCCTGGAGCAACTGAATGAACAGATTCACTCATAGTGTAATTGGAGGATCTATCTAGAGGTGGAGCTAGGATTAGTGTTAAAAGAGAATACAAGCTTCTGGTTTTAGTCTCAGTCATATTATTAACTGCAAAATTAAGCTGTGTTTTCATCTAGGTATTGGTCTGAGCTCCTCACTGCTTGCATCCCCAGGAACACAGGAAACACAGCAGTTTCTTGATGAGAAGATTAGAGGGAAGAATAATGACAATTCCAGGAAAGCAACACCCCTCCTGTGCTGAAAGCTGCATAAGGCAGGGAGCACAGTACTAACCCGTGACTCCAATAGTGCCCTAATACTGATTGTGCAAATGAATGTTGATTGTATAAATAGCAATCAGAATATTTACTTTCTGTCACAATTTAGCTACATACAGTGAGGATACATGACAATCTGGAAAGACAAAGAGCTACACTAAGCAGATGATTTACTGCTTGATAAAACATTGACATTTGTGACGATGAAACACTCAATAAATAAGTCTCCGAGAGTTTAATACAGAGCTGTTTATCTATGCAGAACACTAAGGGTCAAAATTGTTTAGTCCAGTGTCAGGCATGGGTTGTGCAAACAGCTACACAGAAAAAAGCTAGAAGCAGCAAAAGAGAATAACTGTCAGTCCCTCCCAATGCTAGCCATACATCAGTCACCCATCCCCTGCTCCTAGGGCAGGAGTATGGACTGCAGCAAAGACAGCTACAACTCAGTGTAGCACTGAGCAGCACAGCACTGCTTAAGTTTTTCTTCCTCAGTTTTGCTTGCTTCTAGAGATGGAGCAAAGGGGTTGTAAAAGATGATGTTTTGATTTCCACAGCTGTGCCAAACATCATCATTAGGAAGATCCTTGTGAGCCCATTAGCTGTAGATGCAAGATTTCTCCTGCTCTTATGAGGAAAGAGAGCTTTGCTTTGTCCCAGTGAGTAAATGCTGACAGACTTTAATGAAGTAGACCACTAAATGGACAGCCTTTCCCAGAAGTCATTTTTCTTCCTTCAACCAAGAGCAGCATGTGTTTTTTTTCTCCTCCTCTGCTATTGTGAAGCACTGAACAAATTACTGTTAATTTGGTTCATTGTTTAACCATGAGGCCTCTATTGAGTGAGGAGATGTTTCCTTGATAATTACACACTGGGGGAGCAGAGTGAGGATTTTTGCTAGGGTAACACATCGTATGGTTTGTGGAAGGAAAGGTAAACTAATGGAGGAGACTGTGACAGTCTGGATGAGCTGTTGTAGCTTACATTGCAGATCAGGTTTTCTTCCCAGATGACCCAATAGTTGTGATGAAGGCTAAAATCTAAAATGTTTCCATCTTGCTTTAATGTAATTGCTAATGCACCAAAAAAAGAAAAAAAGCAAAATATAAAGATAAGTGGTATTGAGGAAAATATGTAAAATAAAATAATAGTTAATATACGACTATAGAATATAGTCTACTTGTTGTAACAGCTCTTAAAGAGATATGGATCTGAAGAACGTCCCAAAATGCCTTAGACTGTGTAGCTAAGCAATCTGATTTTCATTTTTTTTTGATGGAAAAGAGCAGATATTCCTGAGAGATTTCTAAGATCCATCTTTCTCTAGTTTAAGCACAGACTTTATTGTTTTGTTCAGCAATGTCCTCTTTTGACTTTGAATGGTGTCAAGAAACAACAGAAAAAAAGACAAAAGCAAGAGAATTAACCACTTTCTGAAAACAAAAGACAGAAATAAAGACTATAAAGACTATGAAGTCATTAGTCTTATCTGTCTCATTAATGCTGTGCTTCTTTCTGTGGATAAAATCAGAAATTATTTAAACAGTTTTTTTCTACATTGAAATATTGACCCACAATTTTTAAAAAATGCTAAACAAACCCTAAAGATCACTATGGAAAATCAGAATAAACTCAGGGGGTGCTATATTCAGGAAAAGAAACAGGCACAGGCTGCCTGATGCATGGCAGCAGTATAACCAGCTTATATAGACTCCTATGGAGTTAGAGAGTTTCCCTGCACAATGGAAATAACCTGGAAACCACGCAGCCCTACATCTGAATCATTCTTTACTGTGAGGGTGGTGAGGCACTGGAACAGGTTGCCCAAGGAAGTGGTAAATGCTCCATCCCTGGCAGTGTTCAAGGCCAGGTTGGACAGAGCCTTGAGTGACACGGTTTAGTGTGAGGTGTCCCTGCCCATAGCAGGGAGTTGGAACTGGATGATCTTAAGGTCCTTTCCAACCCAAATCATGATATGGTTCTATGATTATAGTTCTGAAAATGATGACAACTTGGAATACTAGGATACCTGGAATGACCTTTGGAAATTCATTCCCTACAAGTTAAACAGATGGGTGTAGAAAAGCTGTTATTTTAGAAAACATTAGTTGAAATTAATGCTTCAATAAAGCATTGATTTTATAGCAAATCCTCATATTCTGATGAATATGCACAGCAAAACATTCCAGATAAGCTCTCTGGCTGTAACAGAAACTGCTTTATTTTCTCTTATGTTTTTAAACTCCAAAATAAGATGCAGGCAAGAGAAAAATGACCTAAAGTACAATGAAAGCTTTTTAGTAGTTTGGTAGTAGAACAGATAACTGCCGTTAGTTAGGGGAGAAAATACCAGCTGTGTTGGTTTAGAAATGAGGCTGATGTGCTGCTTGGCACAACACAATAACACATACAAAAGGTCTGCCATGAAAATGAAGTTGGCATTTCTGAGCTATTTCGATGTACATGGTACATGGTACCTACAGGTGTACTCACACTTTCTTGTGTATGAGTATGCCTTAGGACACATGTCATGTGCCCAATTTAGGCCTAAAAGTCTGTAGAAAACCTCTACACAGAATCAAATTCCCAGTGTATTGCCTCATCCCAAGACTATGCTTTGCTTGTCTCCCTTACCAAACACTAGCATCTGTTATGCAAGGGGTGGAGGGAGGCCTTATTAATCAACTACAAAGTACATTAAAGCATGCTGTCTAAGCACCTAAAGAACTTGTTTATACAAATGATCTGCTCCACCATAAATGATGAGGTCAAGAGTCCCATTTGTTGTGCTGTGCCATTTTATTGACGCAGCAGGATGCATCAGCAGCTGTAATTTTGTCACCGTCTGCTTTCCATTCCTCCAAAGGATGATCACTCTTGGACTGTCAGATGCATCAAGTATCCCAGTGCATGTTGCACGTTTGATAGTGTGCTACCTTGGTCATTAATCATGCATGGAGTTAAATTTCCTCCATCAACAGAGTAAATCTGCAAGGGCAAGAATATGTTATCAATTTCTATTGAAGAAATGACAAACAAAAAAGTGGGTCAGTGTAAGGTTGCTTTAAAGCAGTTTCTTAAGATTAAAATCTTACTGACTAGCTAAATTTCATAATATGATTTAACTTCAAAATACATTCCATATCCTGTTAAATACCCAGTCCCTTTCTCAGAGTGTAATATCACTCCAGGCAGAAAAAAAGGATGATTCTAAGCATTAGCCCATGACAAGATCATTGGCTATGGCAATGAAAGTTTCCAGGGTCTTTCGGGGTTTGGAAAACGTCTGAAAAACAACTATTTTGACAAGAACAATTACGAATCTCCTAAACTATCGACAGTCATTCAGATTGTCAACATACGCAAAGACTAAAATAAAGCAATATGAAATACGTCAGGCATTTTGACTTTACATTCCTGTATCCATTTAGTGCAAGAGTCAAAAAGGTTATGAAAAAGTCAAATAAACTTTAATAACATCAAAATTCAACTTTCAGGATTATGGATGATCAGTATTAACACAAAAAGATTTCTGAGGGAAGAGACCTCTTTGATCTAGGAGGCAGAAGTATAAT